>OMLM01004129.1:58934-93714 GCA_900302695.1 Helostoma temminkii | reverse complement strand
CAAAACAAACCTTGTTCCAATGCCAGATGGACTCTTCCCTCTGAGACCCTCACAAGCCCTCTGTGCAAGGAAAGACTAGAAGAGACTACTTCTGATGGAGGCGTTTGGTCTGGAGAGAGAAAGAAAAGTCAGAAGAGACAGAACGGGAAAAGATAAAGAAGGGAACAGACGAGAATTTAATACATTTCCATCCACAGATCTAAGTTAAGTTTTAAATGACATATAATCATAGCCTTACAATGACACAGTGTAAATCTGAACCAATATGCAAAACTGTGCAGCAAAAGAATCACAATCCAAACCTAACTACTGTATATCTTCAACAACAAATGCAGGATGTGTGGCTGTTTATGTTTAAGATTTCATTAAAAAAGTCTCTGCACTAATTACGTACCAAGTAATTACAACATAAACATTTTGTGTAAGTGTTGCATTTCTACTTTTTGTCATTCTGTATGACCAATGTGCAAGTTAGAGCAGGATTAACAATTTCAAATTTACTCTCATCTACAAGTTTGTTTATTGTAAGCTATTCAATATCTATGTTCATATCACAATTCATTACAAGTCAGATTCGAGGATTTACAACCATTTACATTCTAATTAAAATGTTTCAGACACTAGTTCACTTTATACTGAGTTTATTTGTTGTTCTTTCAACACGCCCACAAATATGCTCAAAAACTACATTTCCTGCTTAACAGAAGCCGCTTGTTAGTCAGGACACTTGAACACACAGAGTCTTCAGTGTCACTGTGGTGACACAGAATCTGTCTAACGGAGGGCTGGGCCCATACTGTACCAGGCCAGTGGAGGAAGGCTCCATACTGCCGGGAGAGATTCCTGAGCCACACAGCCTGTTCAGTCAGCTCTTCCAGTGCCATTCCTTGTTTCTTCCCCGCTGCCTGGTTCTGATAGTGGTTCTGTAGCAGAAGAGATGCCAGAAGGACCCAAGGCTTTAACACCATGTTCTCCTCTTGCGCCCGTACCAGTCTATAGGCCGAGTCATTCACAAAGTTGTGGATGTCCTCGCTGGGCCTTTTAGGTATGTGTCTGGAAATGGAACATTTACAATCAGCTTACTGACAGAAAAACAACATCAAGATGAACAACTGACAAGTCTGAATGTACAGTACCTCTAATTATTTCAATTAGCTGAGGCAATGCTCCACAAAGCAATGACAGTAATAATGTACAGTGGTAATGCTGTTGTAGAACTATTTAACCGCACTGAGTTGTTTTAGGGCTGTTTAGTGTCCCATTTTACACCACAGATTATTTAATGTGGATATATATTACCTTGGTAGCAGGCTGAATTGGCAGCGGTTCACTCTGCCCTCTGCTATGCTTCTAACAGACACAGGCTGACCAAAGTACACATGGATACTGCCGTAGTCTTCACTGAGGACCTTCCTGGCTTTGAAAAGAGCCTACGAAGGAGCAAGAGAACGAGAGGAGCACACCATATATAGCTGCACAATATAACATTTTTACTACATTAATAAGTGAGATGTTCAAGTCACTTACTGAAGTGGACTCTTTAGGTTTGGGCACACCCAGTAGTTCTCTGGCATATAGCGACTCCTCCAAGATCCTCTCGTAGCTGATACTGACAGGTACCAAGCTAATATCAAACACCTCTCCTTTGAGGAACGGATCCATCACAATATTCAACAAACCTGAATGAAGACAGAGACTGAGGATGATGAAAATCAGCAGGAATGTGGCAAAAGATGTTGAAAAACATAGTAACATAAATTTATCAAGGCACTTTACAATCTGTACAACATTTTTCACCTTCTACTCTTGGATCCTGCATTGTTGCTGTTTATCCCTACACGCTGTAATAGCAGGAGAAAACATAGAGAAACAAAACAACATAACTTCTTTTATTCTTTACCTAATTTTGGAGTCAAAGACTTGGACGTTCGGCTTCTGGTTCCCTCTAGGAAAAATTCAACTGGTGCAAATCCATTCTGGAGTACATAATAAAAAACAAACAGTAAGTGTTGATTCTCTTCCAAAGCTCTGTTTCTATAAAATAAAGAAATGATTCTGTATATAACACTCGTTGAATGGGCTATGTTCACTTTCTCATTGAGTGCCGTGAACCAACCGTAGCCTTTACTCCTGTACGATACAATAAATACAGAGGAAAAAGGGGAAAAACTGAATCCTCACCCTGAGCATAGTCTTGACATATTCTGAAAAAACAGCCCAGTACAGCTTGTCTCCACCAAACGACCGCCGAATGAAGAATGCTCCAGACATTCGTAGCATCTCCCCAACAAACTTCATCCCCATGAAGTCTGAGAGTGATTGGGGTGGACAAAAAAAATTAAAGTTTACCTTAATGCCTCACAAATTAAATGTTTGTACCTCTTGTTCAGTGTACTGTATTTACCACCCTTGTCCTTTCCCAGTCTTACCCATGCCGGCTGCAATGACAGGTAAAGCCAGGTCATAAGTGAACAGGATGTACGACATCAACAAGAAGTCCATGTAACTGCGATGACTGGGCAGTAAAACTACTGGATGATCCTGAATGGCCTGTTGCAGCTAACAACAAAATACAAAAACAGTGAGATTGTTGTAATTCTAAAAGACCTCAGTGTCTCTCGGTGTGTACGGTATACTCACTCTCTGGATGCCCTCTTCATTGACACAGATGCTCCTGAACAAGGTTTTAAAGATTTTGGTGAGAGTGAAGGCAAAGAAGCGAACGGTGCTGAGCTGAAGACGTTGAGCCATCTCCTCCAAGATGGCCGATGCTTCATCCTGGATGTCATCAGTGGCTCTGCCCGTCTCTTTGGAAACCTTCAGAATAAAATATTACAACATAGAGTAAAAAAAATAAAATGTTAAATCTTACTTACTGTATGCCTGCACTACCCCAAAAACAGCACATTTTTTGGAATTACTGTAATATCTTGTTTTGTAAATGTTTCAAAAAACAGTTTCTGTTAATTACTTATTAAAATGTATTTCTTGGTGCCCACTCATAGCAAACAATGTATAGCTTTATAAACTAATAAATAAATAATGACAAATACTATGCAACACATGTACACTTTAGCTTTAGCAACTCTATCAGGAAAATTCAGAATCAGAAGAAGAAACGGCTCAAAACCAGCTCAGCAATTATTTTAATTAAGGTTAGATAACTACGGTGGCCCCCAGAGACAAAGCACGTACAAATATGAAAGCACGTACAAAAAAGAAACATGCTGCAAATCAGAAAAGACAGACAAAAGTCAAAACTCAAACAAAAAGGAAACACGCTGAAAATCGCAAAACGCAGCAAACACAAAAGCAAGTGAGAATTCAAAACTCACAGGCTGACCAAACTATCCTAAAATGGAAGTGTTCCATGCCGCTAGGGGCAGTAATGAGTTTGTGTGGACCAGTGGCTACACAGACAGAACACAGGTGAGGAAAACGTGACACTGTCAGTTCAATGAGTGTTGCAGGAAGAGACCTGTCCTGTTGGGAGGAAACCATATGTGGAATATTTTGAACAAACCTTAAGTTTTAACAGAAATCTTTCTTTCTTTCTTATAAGACTATATGCAGTCAGCACTAGAGTTGTATTGTAAATGGTATTGTATATGAAGAAGTCAATTAAAGTGCTACATTCATCGACCCAAAATTTACGTCAGAACAATGAGCAGTCAGTTCAACACGTTCACAACTTCATAACAATCCTGCATGACCACAGAAAGACAACTTTTAACGAATCACCAATGTTTCTATTATATTATATTATATTATATTTCTATTTATAGTCTCTGTGGGCCATCTGGGATGCTACACAATTATTTACATCAAAATTAAACTTGAAACATTCATTTGCTACATGTATCTCATTTATTTTTAAATTATCCTCTTTTTTCCTTAGAACGAAGAGGAAATGAAATATATTTCTTCCTTTTTCATGTAATGTAGTTTAGTATGGTTTGTTAAGTCTATATTTTCTTTTAGCAGGATTTGGGTAGCAAATGTGTAATAAAATATTTCTGTCAGTGCATTTCTAGTCACAGAAACTTGTATCTTCTATACAGAGCTGTCTCAGGCCAGGGGAAATTTTGGAGTGTAGTATATCTCCTTTCACCATTGAGATTAACCATGGATGTATTAACGGTCCTTTTGTTTGTGTTTTGTGATTTACAGCGCGTTTCCTTTTTGTACGTGCTTTATCTCTTAAATCAGTATAACAAGAATACTGTCAGATAATCTCCAGTTTACCTGACTGATGACGTAGTGTATATGATCAGACTGAAGTACCATGCTCTTCAGCACACTGGATTTACAGGGAGTCACTCCTCTGTAAAGTACAGGAGTGTAACATTTGAGCGCGTATCTCACATCACTGGAGTTCCTCCTCTCCTCCAAAATGTCCTCAAAGTCGTCTCTTTTCTTCAACATAGGGTCTCTATGCTAGATAGAGGAAAGCATCACACTGCATTAGAAACGGGAATTTATCCAGTGGAACCATAAAATATAAACATACCTTTTTGTTGCCAAAATCCACATCACAAAAGAGTAACTGCAGCCATAGCCATCATTTCTTAGTCCATCAAAACAAAAACAATGAGCAGATATTCTGATAAATGGCAGAATCAAACATGTAACTGTTTCAGCTTCTCTTAATTTATCACTTTGTCCAGTGTTACATTCTAATGAATTGATTATTTTGAGGATAACCAACTATTACTAAATTTGGTTCATTTTTGACAATTTCAATACTAAAAAAAAAAAATTCAATTGATAGAAAAAATAATCAGATTTAAAAATGAATTAATCATAAACATAATCATTAGCTGTAAGTTATTAGTTTGAACTGCTTCATAAAATATTATATATAGAGGTTTAATCTACAGCCATACTTCATACCTTATTTGTTGATAGTTTAAGATGACAAATATTTTAAAGGTAATACAATATCATAATATGAAAAAGTACATTCAAGCATCAAATATACCATATACATTTAAATCACAGCCACTATTTAAACATTAAAGTTGTAACGAACCATAATGACACTATAGCAGTCATGGCGGAGGAGCATTGCACATGATTACCAAAATCCGTAGAGTGATGTCCCAACACTTTGACATTAAAACAAGCTGCATGCATGTCAGTCTGTAAAATGGAGATTAGTATACAATCCTGTCTTCAAGGGAAAAGCGTCGCTAACCAAAAGATTTCACTAATTAACTTTTCCGTAACAACTATAAGACATAACAGCATGTTTCCAGGCTCTGTTGCTAACTGGGTATGGATTTGACACCCACCCTCTTGTAAGAAATGTCAAATAGTGGGCACTGAGCTACAGCAGAGAGCTAAGTTAGCCTAGCCGCTAACTGACAAGAACAAAATATACATACCGAATAAGCAGCTTTCGATGCCATATTTTGTCACCTTCTGAACACACACAGGCGCCGCATCCAGTTACATTAAATGTGCACGAATATTTGCTCGACCCTGCTATAGCACCTGTAGTTGGTCTCAGCAGCTCAGGAACTTCACATGGGCGGTGTAAACTGGCACTTCCGTACCTTTTCCTTCACTACGGAAGCCGGAAAGGACCAACCCACACTGGTGTTTTGGCGAAAACAGTTCCCCTGTTAATATGTGCCACCGTCGCTTTTACCCCAACGTGGACTGAACCGTTTTCGTAACACTGAAGAGCCGTCACCACAGATTAAAACCCCAATTCACAACTTTAATCTTAACCAGTTATACTCGCTACGGAAAACACTAGTGTAACGAGGCGACCACCATCTAACAGGGAAACAGATTTTGACACAACACCGGCTGTACAGCCTGTCCCATGTGCTTTTACAGTTTGTTGTCATTCACGCTGAGCTGCTGTTAGCAGTAGTTAGCAGCTGGTTTTCCTTTCTACTAATTAACCTGCGTGTGTTAGCTTACAATGAGCTCAAAGAAAAACGGAAAAGAAGACCAAGACTCTGTGTTTCTGGAACAAGTTTTGGATAAACTTTATGACTTTGGTAAGTGCACTTAGCTAGCTAGCTAGCTAGCTTAGCTAACTTCACCAGCACTAGAAGCACAGCCAGGTTATTCATATTTATCAAAGATTACAACAACTGGAATCAGATTTATTTCATTTTCATGCTGTTAACCGATGCAGGTAATGGACCTGCATCAAAAAAGCTCAACTCTCAAAAGAAGAAAAAAAGAAAAAGGTGTGATGAAGAAGGAGAGGAAGAAGACTTTCTTGCAGATGGAGATATTTGCAGTGACACTAAAGACTACAGAGCAGATCATAATACTGGAACAGCACCAAAGACTGAGCTAACAGGTAGAACAGAGACTTTAAAAGCTTCTACTGACACTTTGTTTTTATGAATCATACCAAGATTTGACATTATGTACGCGTGTCTCATATTTCACTCCCTTTCTTGTTGTTTTAATGTATCGTGTGATCATCATGTTTGTGATCCAGGTCCTACCAACCAGCACATGAACCAGGTGGAAGTTGTGACATTTCAGGACCCCAGAAAGAAGCTGAAGACGAAGCAGAATCCAGCTCCTAAAATACCTGTAAGTCTGTAACATAAACCTATTACGTGTTCCTTTTTTATAAAAACTTAGATTAGAGAAAAGAATGGTGTTCTCTGGTATATTTCACCTCTCTAGTACACATCTGTAAAGATCTTTTTAAGCTTTATAAGGTTAGCTGTTGTTAATCTTTGTTTAATCTGGATTAAATTAAGATCAAGATCTTTTTTGCAAGAGAGACAACATGTGACACCTATACACAAATTAAGAACATAAAACAATTAATAATCCCCCACACAAACATAAACTTCAACAATAATTAAAACAATTATTACTCGTAACATGACCTAGTACGTGTATAGCAGCATAAACAAGTCTGTCTCATGTCGGAGATGGTTTGAGGAACTTTTAAAGCCACTTTCTAATGTGAGTATCATCATTGTGAGTTCTGCACAGTATGCTTCTGTTCAGTATTGATTGATCGGTCTTTTGCATTGCGGTTTGCAGCAGTCAAGATGAATAATTGATTTTATTTTCCAAGAGTAGTGGCAACATCCTCTTAGCCACATAAAAGGATTAATAGGATATAAAATCATTTCCTCTTACATTTCTTCTTACCAGGGGACTCTTTCATAGATCATTGGCTCAAATGCGGCAATTTCTATTTCTGCTACTGCTGTGCGATCCCTAGTCAACCTTCTCTGTTTATGTTCTTCTTGTCACCACCCATTCATATTATTTTTCCTTCTCCTCTATGCTGTTCTCACTTCAAGGCCCCCCAGATAGCAGAGAAGAAGCAAACCAACCAGCTAGAAGAACTCAACTTGGAAAAGGTGACAAGTTTACCACGGTTTACACTCTGATAGATGATAGCTGCAGCATTTATACAGATGCAACAAAAACAAGGATTTTAGAGGTAATTTATTTATAAGTGAATAACTATTGGTGTGTGTTCAGGCTCGTCTTGAAGTCCATCGGTTTGGAATCACAGGTTACAAGAAGGAGCAGCAGCGTGTTTTTGAACAGGACAGAGCAGTCATGCTGGGAGCCAGAGTAAGGATAATACTTTTGTTACACATATTTAAGGAGCATCACAAGTTCTCTTCTTAGTGGTGTGTTTTAAGAAAAAACATTTACCACCTCAGTGACCAAATAATTGACTTACAATTGTCATTATCTTTAACGTAGCCTCCTAAGAAGGCCTATGTAAACTACAGGGTCCTGCAGCAGCAGATTAAAGACAAGAAGCAGAAAGCAAAGGAGGAGGTTCAGCCGGTAAGAGCTAATCTCAGAAGTAATCCAGCAACATGTTGGATTACTTGTTTTAAGGGAAAATTATTACACATTAGTGATTAACTAAATTGCTGTTTTTAAAAATGGTAGAAAACTAGAGCCATAATTAAGCAATTGTGTCTCTGTATACCTGCTCAATAGGAACTGAAGAAAAAGAAGAAGCAGAATAATCCAAGGTACAGTATTTCATACCTGAGTTCATTCAACTTCAGGGAGATCTGAGGGATCCGTTGGCTGACGGACATGTCAGAAGCGATCTCAGCATCCACGAATATGTTTATCATATAGTCAATAAATATGTTATTTTAAGTAGTTCCATGGCACTGAATGTCTCCTTAAAAATTATAAAACACAGCACCATTATTTTCTCTTATCTTAAACAGTCCAGTTTGTATGTTTATACATGTCACATCTCAGTGAATGAAACCCATCTCTGCCTGTGCTCCCATCTTCACCAGGGACAAGAAGAAGAAGGTGTCCTCTGGTTCTGGCTCTGCCCCCTCAGGCCAGGTGGGCCATTTCAAGAACGGCATGCTGATCCTCAGCTCCAAGGAGATCCAGAAAATCAAAGGCAAAAAAAGAGGCAAATAGGTTTGTTCAAATCTTTTTAGTATTTGCACTAAAAGTCAAAGATAAGGACGAGCCATAAAATAGTCAGGACTTTTTTATTTCTTACTATGTTTTGGGTTAGTATTAGAACTGTAGTTGATCTAAAGTTATATATCTAGTAATAACAGTTAAGGGAAGTGAAGATGCTGATCCAGATGTTTGTGTTTATGTTTGTAGGTGAGTGACTAATGATCCAGGATGGGAAATATCCCCAGAACAGAGGAAGAATTGGTGTCAACAATCACTGTAGGACTATTTGCAGCTAAACAAGCTAAGAAGAAGAAATTAGTCAAAGTTTCCACGCTGATTTCTTGACAACACGTCACCTGTCAGCAGTGAAATATGGGACATTGTTACTGGAGGTCCACTGCTGAGTCAGAAATCCAGTTCACTAAAATGGATCCAGAAGGTCCACTTTGTTAGGTCCTTAAGGATCAAAACCAGAGACGCCGTGAGATCATATTCCATCACAGTTTATTTATTTTGGTTTTATAAATGACCAAAAAAGACATTTGTGTTCCTCATGTTTTGCACTGCAAATGTTTTAAAATTATGCAGTAACAATGCATTTTTCATTTACAAACCATGTAGTAATACAAAACATTTACATTGTCAGGAGGGGAAAGAGTCATAACAGGATAGATGGGGGTAAATATTTTTAGAAAAGCAATGTATGGTACACACAACTAAAGTTCTGGCATGAAGTTTCCATGAAGACAAATACACGTAAACACTCTGAATGGTCTTGCCTTTGCAGGATTTATCCTTTTTGAATCATTATCAGCTTCTTGGAAATTTCAAGAATTCATGTTCTGGAGGTAAACGTTAAGTCTTTACATTAGTGCAAAGAGGAAAGCATAAACGTTGATGGGTAATGCTGATGACGTGATCTGGCAGTGTGCGGCTGAGTGAGGTCGCAAATTCTCCTCAAAGCAGCTGTTTTGTGTGTGTGTAAAACAAAAGAGCACAAAGAAATGCAAAGCTTACCTGCAGCACATCACACATCTCAAGCTGTAAGCAAATCTGTTTGAAATGTTGTAGCTGGCAAAAACTTTTATAATGTAATCAAATGTTAAAGAACCAATAGAAGAGGGCAAAGAAATCAAACATGTAATTAAATATATTTACACACTGTAGACTAAAATGAAATTAACAATAATGTTTCTTCTGCTGATATGTTAATACAGTAACTTACAGCAGTGACATGCTTTTTTCTCAGCACCATTTGTTGAAGTTAAATTATAAAAATGTGTCACATTCATGGGTGGGTAACTGCAGGGTAAAGGGACATGCTGTACAATATCACATCTAGACTGTATCTAAAGTGTCTGTCTCTGCCATGTAAGTATTGTTTGGTGTAAATTTTATAGAGAGAAAAGAAACATTAAAATTCATTTTTATGTGATAAATGTCCTAAAACCTTTTGACAACAGCACAGCTGCAGGCATTAGCTACAGATCATGCAGACTTTTATGATTCCTCGAGTTACATGACAGATGTTTTAATTAGCTCATGGGCCCAAAAGTTTATTTATGGTTACAGCAAATTCAACCACGAGGCAGGTTTCTCTGGTCTGGAAGGTGGGAGCAGCCACAAAGCCTCATGGGAATTAAACATAGCCCTTAGGTGGTAGCTGCCAGTTGGGGGAATGTCAGGGGAAAAAAACTTTGGCAAATAGATTTTTGGTTTCTGGGATGAGAGAAACTGGTTCAGATCCTGACTTTCACACTAATGCTGCATTCATGTCATGTGGGAACAACTGTAAATATATTCTAAGAAATAATGTTCATCCTTAGTAATTCAATGTCCAAGTAGTTGCAGTTGGTACAGAACATACAAATGCATGCGTTTTTTATTTTTTTGTTATTTTGCCTTCAATATAAGCAAAGCAGTCAAATTCCAATTCCTCGTCAAATCTGCAAAAACAATGCTGTGAAGACAAATCTGACATCTTTCAAAGACAAACTCCTTAGTGAATAGTTATCATTAGCATTCATTTAAAGTTGTGCTTCTGAATTTATGTCCAATATTCAGTGTTCTACTAGCAAAACAACTTCTAATTGATAGCATTGGTGCGTAGAGATGAGCAGGTACAAGTTTTTAGGCTTCTTCAGTGTCTTATAATCTGTGGCCCGAAGTGAGAGAGGGTGACTCATAAAGTAACTGGCTAAATATCACAAAAATGCTACAGAGTTGTGCCACATTTCTCTGTACAATAGTCTGTTAGATTTATACATGTTTCCCACGTAATTTGAATGCAGCATCAGGTGCAAAAAGCAGTTGGGGTGTGCTGCACACTCTGTTTGCACACACTGTTTGTTATTCTAGGATGCAGAAACGTTGGGCACAACATTTAAGAATATACAATACTATTCTCTTTTATCAATATTCTTCACAGTTTCCAAACACGTTAAAATAATAAACTATAATCGTTGAGTAAAAATTATTTTTGTTTACTAATCTAGTAATAAGCAACTTATTTAAAATGGATGTTGTATTGAAAATGATCTGCTTAGTCATGGCGTGTGTTTAATAACATGCAAGCTCTGCCTGATAAACTAGTAGTTTTTCAATAACTTTTCTAATGTAAATGCTTTTTTTTGTCCCTGATTAAATGTTTGACCGCTATGAGATGGCTTATGATAACCTTAAAAAATACCACATGTAACACTTCCGCAGAAATTCTCACATTTTTAAAAGAGAAAACATACAGTATATGAAAACGTGTAACAGAATGGTTTTATCCTGTTGTTGCCACCGTTGAACAGCAGAGGGCGAGCTGTTATAGCAGCTTTAACACTCACTCATCACTCATTGCAGAGACTATACAGTACACTATTTACAATACAGCTTCAGGTATTTTGTAAACTTGTTTGATAATTAATCCATGCTCATTAGCACACATCATAATCATAGCTCATATCAGTATTTACAGTTGTGGATTTCCATTCACACATAACTTTTGTATGGCAGGTACATCTATAGTCACACACACTTTCATAATTACAGGGAATACAAATATCCCAATATTGTAATAAAATCCAGGATTAGACTTTAAATTAATTTAAAAATCAACTTTCTGTTGTGTTGAGTGATAAAATATACATGTGTAATGTGTGTTAAAACATCTTCTTTCTGTCTGTATATCTGTAGTCACAGTGGTCTGGTTGAAGTAGGAAGCTACTGTCCTCTACAGGCTGCCGTACCTGATCCCTCATAAGTGTAGCAGCAAATGTAGCTTTACCTGATGTGACTTGTCCAGATTATTTTCCGTACGACCGATTAAAGGTGTTTCAAACTCTACAGAGAAAAGGATTAAACACACCTTTCTCATCTACCTTTGACACAGTTTGCTGTATTGTAGTAATTATAGTAGTTGTTGGTCTAACAACAGATAGAAAAGTGAAGTTTGGCTCAGTTCCATTTCATTTCTTCCTTCATTCCACATGGTAAAAATGATTAAAGTAAGAGCATCATTTACACTGCACGGGATTGTGAGTTGACTCCATCAGCTTCAAATCTTAAAGCACACAAACTTATTTTTCTGACCCAGTGATTGATTCAGCCTCAGATTTAGTAACATGTTTTCTCACAGTGGAAGGTGAGTAAAAATGACCTGGTTTGTTCATGTTTATGTCTCGCTGCTGTAAATTTTGATCAGTGATGGTGTTCAGTTTGTCCATTCTGAGCTACTGTAGAAACATGGAGGAGCAAAATGGCAGCCTCTGCCAGAAGGGGCCTGCTCCCTGCTTAATTATAAAAGGTTCCTTATTTTCAGGTGATCACACATGATTGAAAACAGAATTATGAATACTATATTTCTATTTCTATCTTCTGAGAGATCTCTCAAAATCTTATTTAAATTCTAGTGGATATCTCAAAGTTAAAAATGCCAAATGTGTCAAGTTAAATGTTGGCAAGTGTGTACGATACAACACGCAAGACTTAAAAGGCGAAGCACTATTTAAATTATATAAGCAATCAACAGATGGAGCAAATATGAAAATATGGTTTCAGTCAGTGTGGAATCGTACGATGTTTTAACAGCCTTGCAGTTATAGGGCAAAAACTAAATGTTTATGGCTTTTTCTCAATTGAACTATGAAATTCAATATGATTTCAATCACTGTTTAAACGCGTTACTTACGCACACTTACAGCGCATCTTTAATCAACATATTATGTACTGACTGTACATTTTAATGTGCATATGAGTCAGTAATAGTAAAGTTTTGCATTTGTATGTGAATGTTCCAGTCGTTGCTTTGTTGCATTTATGAATTTACAGCAGTAGTTCAGGAATTTAGGAAGAATTCCTGCACAGATTTGACATGAGAGGATTGATGTTACTGTCATATCCAAAGGCTAAATAAGCTGCTACAGCCAGCTGCCAGTTTGTCTTTTAGCAACTCTGCACCTCTATAATAAACAAATGACGTCTTTCCTTTTAGCTCTTTGCAAGGAAATAAATTCTAAATGTCTGTCTCTTAACCACTTCAACTGATGTGAATAAAATGAAACTCATAAATAGCTAACATGAAATCAAGTGCAACACATTATTAATGTTAAAATTCTGCTCCAAAAATGCACCAAAATGTATTTAGCCTCTTTTGATGGAGAGATAAAACACTTCCTGTGCCACTTTACCGAAATATAAAACAAAGCCAAACTTCATCCTTCCCAGTTTGACACCAGTGTGCACCTCTTTGACAAGCATACCAAGCAAACGTTAGTGTCACTTTATATGAGAAAGAGTGTTGATCACCGGGAGGGCAGAGGTGATTTAAAATGGCTGTCACATTCCTATCCACAGATAAGAAGTAAATTCTGCATTAAACTCCAATGGAGAGGGGGGAAATTAAAAGGAGAGAAGGCAGTGCTGCTGTAGTCACAGCTGAGATAAAACAGTGCAGTAAAAGTTTAAACATTTAATATTTCATGAGTGAAACAACCTGCAAAACACTCTCTTCATCTAGTACCAAACTGCGGGCTGTGAACACACCTGTGAGTGAAGCAGAGCGACACTCATCACTTCTCTTTCATTTCTTCCACCCCCTCAAAGCACCGTGCTGCTGAAGACTTTTAGAAATGGTGGCAGAATTTTCTGATCATTCAATCAACGTATTTTACTGCACAATGCAGGAGTCTGTTGGATAAGTCAGTGGATGAGTTTGGTCTCAGGTTACGAGGCGTACTTTCAGGCATTTTTCCTTCTTCTTGAAATTGCGTGAAAGGCGCAAGCAGGAATAAAATGTTCACGGGGCAAAAACATGGACATACATGGAGTACATGAATCCACAGCGACTCTCCAGCAACATCCACAAGCATCACTGTAGAGTATTTATAGCCAATAATAACTCAGATTTATTCCTTCATCCCAAATAATCAGGCAGGACTTCACGCTCAAGTGTATCCAACACAAAGGGCACCTTGAGAAGGATGAGTCAATAATCCAAATCCCATCTTGGAAAAGGTCCATATGGGAGTGAACGGAGGCTGCATATGACACTGTTGGTCTGTATCCAGGGCACGCTCAGAGGGAGGACGGAGCTCCTACTGTTTAATATTCTTTGGCACCTCCAGGCCTGTCAGTAAGGTCACCTGAAACAGACAAACACTCAGTGAGATCATCGGTGAGTGAGGCCGGGAGCAGACAGGCCACATAAAAGCCCAGCTGGATCTGGGAAACACATAGTATTTGATATGTAGTGTATATTTTTTGAACGATACATAAGTATTATACTTGAGACTGAGTTACATTGGTGATTTAATGCACATCTGAATTTTCTGACACAAATGGCATGAAACACGAACATTCACACATTCCTGTTTCATCACTGTATTAATAGTGATTTATCACCCAGCACACTTTTAATCGCTGTTAGCAAAAAGTGTGTACTGTAGTATGTGCTACTCTTTCAGCAGTGGATGAAGTATGAGTGTAGAAATACTACTGTAGTGCAATGGTAGTGGTAGTATGGTAGTATTACCTCATAAACACCAAGAGTAATACTTCTATAATCTATCTCTGTGTATAATAAAGGTAATTTTGTTCTAGGACTGAAATAAAGCTCCCCCATCCTGTTTCAGTGCACTTTGTTTCTTCATTCATAAATATGATATTATTGACTTATAATTATTGTAATCATTAATGTAATCATCACTCTATTGTATTGATGGTAATGATACAATTTATTGTTGTAGTTCTATATAAACAAACACAACCAGCTGTTCCAAGGATAAGGCCGAGCTGAGCTGATGGTTTACAGGAATAACTATGTTTATATGTTAGTGGCTGTAATTTTTCACTGTGCTATAAAACTGAAAGATATTAAATTGAATGCTCCTCTTCTAAGTTCAGCTGTCACAAATACAACTTGGTGCTTTCTTAAAGGGCTTTAGCTCATGAAACAGAGTACTGGTACTGGCTTGGTTACAGGTTTGGTCCATATATCAGTTTATGTAATCAGTTTAGTAATACATGAACAGAGAATTGCCACCAGTGAATGTTTGGTGTGTTTGTTTAATATGGGAGACTAATTAAACAGATTATTTTTGATTAAAGTTATGTCAATAACTGTATAGTAACACTATATGCAGGATAATCTAATACCGAAGTTTTTTAATCATTAACTTCACTGCACATTACCAGTAAATGTTGAGTATTCACATGGTATCATGAAAAATTCTCACTTTACTTGTTGAATATATTGCTCCTGTTATTTACTGCATTTACTGAGAACATAGTATAAAATCAATCTTAACACACAAACACACACAAAATAAAATTCCTAACCTTAACCAAAACCCAACTCTAACCTTAAAACCATGTCCTAACTCTGAAAACTCGTGAGGACTGGCTAAAATGTCCTAACAAGACCAAAGCATCATCGCAAGAATAATGCTCGAATAAAATCTTTCCACAAAAGGAAATAAAGACATGTGCACACACACACACACTCACACACCAACCTGTACGTTCCTGTTGAGACTGACTGCAGGCACAAAGACCCCATCCAGGTTCTCAAAGGCAGTTGGTCCGTGCTGCTTCTTGTTGATGTAGAAAGACAGAGTGTGTTTGTTCAGATCCAGCAGGACGCCCACAGTTGAGCCTTTAGTGATGCCTCCCTCTGCCCTGCACACACGAGCCAATTAAAAGGTCAACTGTTGTATATATAAAGAAAAAGCAGGGAAAGTTGCCTACAAGATCAACTCATTCAGTGTCAATATACAATCCAATAACAAACGTGTAGAAAACAAACAGTGAGATATGATTGACTCTGTGATAATACTATAGGTTTTCTTCTGTCTTTGACTCTTCCTCCACAGCTTGTTAAAAATTAGCTCAAAACGAATCTGGGGCTGTTGCAACGACGGCATAAACCCTTTTTTCTCATCCTCCTACATTAATTTGGGTATCCATATTCACACAATTCCCTGAGAAGCTACCAAACTCTTCTTCATCACCATCTTCTCCGGTACAAAACCATGTAATTACATAAAATATCCCAAGAATCATGTTCCTCCAAGTCATGTGCACAAACACGTGTCGACTCAGTACTGGACTCTGAGAGAGATGAAGGAACCAGTATGGAGTAAGTTACAACACAGACATGAAACCATATGAAAACGACGAAAAAACAAAAAAATGAAAGAAGTAAAGTCAGAGGTTTTGCACATTCCACCCTTGTGAATAAATGTTTAATGAGAGTTTGATTGCTCAGGATGTAAGGAGATGGTTTAATGTCTGTATGAGCTGCGGTGGTTTTTGTCATCCTGTACATACATAATTATATTGTGTGTTAATGTAGAAAACATGATGATGAATGGAAGAAGAGTCTCCTGCAGTTTTTACTGATATAAACGATGTACATTTTCATTTGGTTAATTCATTAGTTAATGCATAGATTATTCAGGTTTTATTAATTATTAATAAGCTTGAGCTGCACATGTGATGAATTCTTGAACTCTTACTGACATTTTTAACTGCAGACTATCAACACATTAAGATAAGAGAAAAATTAAATACTAATAGTTATTGTTATCTCCTAGTGACTTTGAAAAACATGGTATGCACCTACCTGTTGGTGTGGGAGTTGTTGTGCATGAACCAGGAGCGGTTGTTGTCCACATACATGGCCCAGGCCTTGTCGTCTTTTCCCAGCATCATGTCTTTCATGGTGTTGATCCTTGCCACGCCAAATGCCGGGTCTGGGTGGTTGTCATAGCGATCGATGCTGACCTCCCAGTAATGGATGCCCTAAAATTCAAGACCAAATTCGGTACGTTTTATCACTCTCTGATGGAGAACAGGACAGACTGGCTATGTCTGCATGCAAACAAATCACTAGTGATATAACTTTTAAAAGCAATAAAATATCCAATTAATCTGTTTCAATCTCAGTGTTATTGTGCGTTAACCTTAGAGAACGCTGCAGTTCCCAGAACAACACGGTCATCGTAGCTGCTACAGGTGACTGTCTGGTTTTCATTGGACAGAACAATGTCCCGGTGAGCTGAGGAGGGGTCGAAGGTGAACCAAGCCACTGCAGAAAGAAAACAAAACAACCTCAGATCAAGTTATACAAACCCATCAAATCTAACTGCTGAAAGCTTTGCATTAAAATATCTCGTTGATCCTAGTAGAGTAAACAGTTACATTTAGAAAGTTTGATTTTTCTTTCCAGTTGAGTTTAAAAAGATAAAAAGCTCACAGCTATAAGACAGAAGTGTCTGTGTTTGAATAACTCTGGGAGTAAGGGACCCACTCTGAAGGTTCTGACTGATAAAAGTTAACTGTCTGACCAAATCATGGCTTGGAAGATTTGAGGTTGTGAATTAGGTTCTGAAATCCTGTCCCCACAGCGAAGACTGAAAAAAAGGGACTGATGATTGGGATGATTATGGTTGTTTGTGAGTGTAAGGCGTCACTGATCCGGAGTATAGTGTGAATCGTGCCAGTTATGCATAACTGAAGAGTCAAAGTAAATTCTGCTGCAGACAGTAAAGGCTGTGCTGTATCAACTTTTAAAAAGTACATCACAATACATTTGTTTAGTGGCCTTCTCTTCCACTTGTCAAGCCAACTAGAATCATATTCCTCCCCTTTCCTGTATCTGCTATAAACTACAGTGCTCAAGAAAGAAGAAGGAGGAGGAGTGAGAGAAAGTGACTGGAAGAAAGACAACAGGGAGGGATTATCATTCAGAAAACCGAATGTTCACCTCCTGTTACTGACAAAAAGAGAGCATGTATGTTTAGGGAAATGCAATATCCTCATCCCACTGTCCATTTTTTATTTCCTTTACCCTGAATCATTTCTCTTCCTTTCCTTTGAAAGAATTTCTTTTCCTATTGTATTTGTCACAGTTTAGTGTTTTAACAGGACCCAGAATGCATATAGTGAAAACTAAAGCATAACTGTGGGGCATGACTGGTGTGGAGAAGGCAGGGGTGAAGCTTAAGAAGTGAAATATTCTTCGGGGAGTTGGACAGGATGGATGTTGTGAAGACAGGAGTGGAGATAGGATAGATAGGAGTGGATCAGGTGAGCAGCACAGGGAAAACAAGCAGACTGGTAAGTAACAGAGTTCTGGATCTGAGGCACAGGTTAAGATTAAGTCCAACAGAAAAGGCAGATTTCCAAAAAACATAAGCCCACGTTTAAAAACCAAAGCTATTCTGCGTCTCAGAAGAAAAAAGACCAAACAGATGATAACCTTAATAAACCTTTAAAAATCCAAAGACAGGAACAGATATCAGGTCCAGTTCACTTTCAGGAAAAAACAAAACAGGAATCCAAAATAACTATCAAGGTGGCAGCAACAGGGTGAACTTTGCGGATGATCTGACAATCAGTGTGTGAACAAAGCAGGATTTTGTGGTGTGTGGCTAATTATTGATGAGCTGCAGCTGGTAGTGATCAGAGTGACAGGGGAACAGTGCAGGCTGCCAGGACAATAACGGGTGAGTGTATCTGGGTTGAAGAAAGAGTGAACCAGGAAGAGAGTGAAACAGGGAATGACCATATTAGGTAGAGGGGATCAGAGAGTGAGTGTAAATGATCAGTGAAAACTAAAGCAGAACTGAGACCAGGGATTGTGACGTTTTTTCCCTCCAGTGTCCCCCCCTTTCCCTTTTCTCTATACTTCCCTGCCTTTTCCTCCATCTTATTTACATTCCTCTAAAATCTTTTAACACTAACAATCAACATTCAAGAGCCAAAAGATGTTTTAAATTATTAATCCCAAAGGGGAATTGTCTAAAAAGGAGGAAAAACACTAGAGACACATAAAAACTCTAACACGATTTTAGAGCATAGAACATCATTTCCTAAACTAATTACTTAGATAAACACACACACACACACACACACACACACACACACATCCTACCATCAGAAGTCTTGAGCACAACTGTTTTGCTGTATGGTCCCACGCCAATGGCATTGTAGGCTTTCACCCTGGCATTGTAGGAACTGTTAAAATGTAGGCCATCCACTGTACACACTGTCTCCTTCCCAACATACACCTCCTAGGGGTAGACACACACACATACACACATTCAGCATCAGCAGTGCCCTTACAAATGACAGTTAAGTGTAGACACATGCATGTTCACTATGCCTACATACTGGACTCAAGTATTAGTTTGGGAGAAAAGGAGAAATACAAGTTAAGTATTTGCACTTAATGATGACACATATTTAATTACATACATATAACACACATAAAATCTAAAATCATACATCTAAAAGGCCTATGTAATACTATGTTTGTTTGGGTTTAGATAATTTTTTATAGCTGTATAGTTTACAGGATAAAGTACACCATATAATATACCAGTACATACAGAGGTAAACACATGTGGACAAAATTGTTGGTACCCTTCTGTTTAAGAAAACTCACAATGCTCACTGAAATATTGTGAAACTGACACAAGTATTAATAAATACAAAATAAAAATTAATTAAATGTGTCCTGTAATTAGCATCACAGGTGTCTTCGAGGTCAGTCTGCATAGTTAGAGGATTAAAAGTAGTGACTGTGCTGAACATAGGCCACAGAAAGCTGAGGAGAGAGTTGACTTAGGAGATTAGAAAGAAAATTACAGACAAACATGTTAAAGGTAAAGGCTATAAGACCATCTCCAAGCAGCTTGATGTTCCTGTGACGACAGTTGCACATATTATTTAGAAGGTCCACAGGACTGTGGCCAACCTCCCTGGACTGAAAATGTGCTGCCTAGTGTCAAAAAGCTTGTTCTCAGTAGCAGCTCATGGGTTCTTCAACAGGATAATGAACCAAAACATAAATAAAAACACCAAGAATGGCAGAGAACAAAACACTGGTATTCTGAAGTGGTCTTCTATGTGGCCTGATCTAAATCCTATTGAACATAGAGCTTTAACCTGCAGTCTGGAGAAGGCACTTTCAAACCTGAGACAACTTGAGCAGTCTGCTCATGACGAGTGGGCCAAAATACCTGTCGACAGGTGCAGAAGTCTCATTGAGAGTTACAGAAATTGCTTGATTGCAGCGATTGCTGCACCAAAATATTAAGTTAAGGGGATCCATTATTTTTGTACAGGCCAGTTTTACCAGTTTGTATTTTAAAATGATTTATTTGAACCACAATTCAAAAGCAATATCTGATTTTCCTTAGTTAATTTTCAGTAAAGTTTTATTTATAATTGCTTTTGTCAGTTTCACATTTTTTCAATACCAACAATTTTGTCCATGTCTGTATGTGCAGAAATGTCTGTATGGCACATTTTTATTTATATTAATAAAGTCAGCAATGAATTATAATATTGTATTGCTGTGACCAACTTATTTACTTATTTTTTTAAATTTCTTTTGTCATTCTTTTAATTTGAAAGCACATTTAGTTTCTTTGTAATGACATGCTCTAAATACACTTTCTACTGCCATCTGGCTTTAGTGGAAGCTAAGCAGCATATGGATGATTAATAATAAAGTAAAAGGAAACTGCAGAAGCCAGTATGACACATAAGGATTTTATGCTGATACTGTTTGTGCTCAGTGTGGTACAGACCCTGTATTGTCCTCCATTCCCATCGTCCAGCTCCAGGATGTAGCCCTCGATGGGGCTGCCAGGGGGTGCAATTACCCTCCAGGCCAGTGTGGCGCTGTTGTTTCTGGTGCAGGACTTCTCCAGCTGCAGGAGAGGAGCCGCTGGTACTGAGGGCCCAGCCTCCACTGTGAGAAGAGATGGGTGGATGGTCAAGATTGTGATTTGGGGATGTGAATGATTGCAGGGGAAGATGAAGGGATGGACCAAAAAGGAAGACAAACAGAAGGTTGTTTCATCAGTTGGCTGATCACCTTTAAGCATAAGTAGTAGTGTTATTGTGGAGCTAGAGCCTTAAATGTGAAGGAAGTCCGGGTTCAAGACAACACGTTTTCACTAGGACATGTGATCATAGGGTTTGACATTATTTGGTTTCTTGGGACAATGTATCTATATGTAGACTACTTATTTAAAATGATATATTAGCTTGAGGAAAAATCAGGTTTCACTACTGGCTAAAGAAGCCAATAAAAAAAAAAAAGGAAGACCAAGCAATATACAGATTTTTAGTTAAAATGCATCCATCAAACCCTTGTGGTGGAAAAACTTGTGCTCACAGGTACAACAAAACTCCATTACAAAAGGAGGTAAAACAAAGACGGGAACAACAAACACTGTAAAAATAACTACTGAGGACAGAAGTAGAGATTTTGTTTAACTCGGTTCTCGTGGGAATAAAATGTGTTTCATATCTTGTCTTTATCTGCTGGCACTTGCCTGATCTGTCAAGATAAAACACGAGTGGAGTAAAGACACGAAGGGGAAGGCAGCAGTCATGCCAGACAGAACGATATACTAGGATCTTAGCAATAATGTTGTTGTTAAATATCAATATCAATAATTAATTATCAATAATAAAACTAAACTTATTTTCACAGCTTTTGTAGCCAAAGTAGTTCTTTGATTCATGCACAACCAAGAAGTATTTCGTGTAAAATGAGGTACTGTGTATCTTTTTATATATTAATCTGGATGTTATTCTGCCATCATTTAAATTATTTTATGCTATAAATCCATGTATTTACATATTTTCATACATTTACGGATGCGTTTTATACAGCAATCACCTGACCACCATTATTTGTCATAAATTTTAATGTTGGTGATCAAATTAGATAAATCTGGTACAATTATTATTCTATTGTTCTATTCTAATTTACAATACAATGTCTATAAGAAAAAGCTCTGAGAAAGAATAGCTCAATTAATATATAAATAAACATAGTTAAGGAGCCAATGGATATAGTGAGAAAAGATTAATACTAGAAACAAAGAAGTGCTTTGGGCTACAGTTTTCTTTCTGGAAAAGTTGTGTTCCAATGTTCCAGTGAAGGCAGAATTACTCTGCAGAGGTGCTGTTCATCTGAAAGGAGCTGGAAACAAAAACCATGCAAAGGGAAGAAACCAGATAGACACTGTGAGACAAAATGCCAGCAGGAATCGCTGTAGGGGATGTGAGAGGTACCAGGACTAAGGGAGGAGGAAGGAGTGACAAAATAAATGCAAGGAGGAGTACAGGTTTGCTTTGAAAAATGAAATACCTCCTGGGCTCTCTGTCTCCAGCTCAGCCTCACCACTGTCTGCTGCTTCCATTTGTTTCAATAAGGGATTCTCCTGCACATCTGAAAATGTGACGTTGGTTTGGGTGTTTTAATACAAGAGAACACGGACAAATGACGGCATGTAAAGCAGCTGGCACTGACAGTGAGACCACTAGAGAAATTCAGACTGATTGCATCAGATTGAAGCGAGACTCCTGCGTGACCAAAAAGTCATGCTATCTACTAAGCATGTTTACTGAATTCATATAATTACTATAACTTTACGTCAGACCTTTATGATTTACCCAAATAAATAATACTAAATAAATAAGTAGCAACTGTATAATACTAAAGCCAAATCACAAAGACATTTCTTAAACCTTGATTTTAAATAGATTTCAGGGAAGCCTTCATTTATTAGAACTAATTCTATAAAAGCTTTAGCGTTTCTATGCTATGTAGAGTAGAATAAATATCAGCACATGACACAAACATCAAATCAAAAGGGCAAAGATCTTATTTGTCACTACAGAAATCCTCTTGGTTTCAAGCAGGAAAAAAAGAAACAGCACTTCAAATCCTAAACAGAAAATGTAAATTTTAAATTTTAAATGTAAAACATATAAAATCCAGCAGCCAAGTGAGAACTCGAAGTGATAGAGAATAAAGCCAGCCTACTTGTGCACTTGTGCACCAGCTCCTACACAGCCTCTTTGCTCAGGATGTCAACAATCAAAAACTGAAGAAGAAGTGGTCTGTTTTTAAACTCCATCGCTTTGTTCCTGATGATCAGTGGGATGTGAACGTGGGGAAACATACAGTGAGCTTCATGACACCAGTCTTAAAGAACAAAGGAGGGTTGATCAAAGCTCCTCCGCTTCCTTATGAACCTTTTCAGATGGAGCTCACATTAGTGAAAATCTCCTTCAAGTACAACTCAACATGACCATGACCTGCAGATCTGGGTCACATTCTTTCTTTACAATCTTGAGTTTGTCTCTTGGGAAATTTAATGGTGTTAGAGATTAGAAATGAAGCTAACCCCAAAGTGAGAAACCAAAATGTATTATAGTGTAAACCCATAAAAACACATATTTTGCATGCTTTTGATAGATTTGGAATAATTGTTATACATTTTAAATAGATGCTCTATTGCTACTCATTAAGGTACAGAACTGTAGAATGAAAACACATGAAAACCATTCTGTACTGCCTCCATTGAGTACTATGGTAATAAAATATGAATAGTGTTGATTACATATTTAATGTACATCGACAGAACATATGGGCAATCACACAGCAGAATATCCCATGTCAGCTGAGTGCTGTGTAGCAACAGCCGATGAATAACTAATCAATTGTATGCGTTGTTGTACATCTTAATTAAAGTGAAAACAGAAGAGGGGATGTTATCAAGAACATCAGGGGATTATTAGTTTTTAAGTAAATCAAGGTTTTTTTTGTTATTTTTTTATGTTTGTGCATCTAAACTTTATTTGTAAAGCTCTTACAAAGAAAAAAGGCCCCGGTAACATGTGAAACATGACAAAAATATGAACATAATCCACTATATTTAGTTCATTTTAGATCTCTTTTTATAATGAAAATGCCAGAGCAGATGGCAGTAGTTGTTTTCAACATGATGAGAATATCATTACCGTCCAAAAAGTCCAATGTTTCTGACTATGGTTTTCTGACTTTCTGACAGTGTAATGACAGAACTGCTTTATGGAAAGTGTAAGATACGGTGACTTTGACCTGAAGTCAGGATATTTCCATCTCAGCTGCACTGACTCTCACCTTTTCTACTATATTGACTAGTGTGGCATCATGTTTATAAAAGTGCAGGGGAGGAGCACAGGACCCAGAAGTGCTTTTAATTATCCAGTTTAGTCATGACTCAGAGAAATGTTTTAAAGAAGGACTTTAAAATTGTCTGCAGAAGTGAAACTGTGTTTTTGTTTACCTTTGCCTTGGCAGAAGTCCAGCAGCAGGATGGTCTGCAGCAGCGAGTCTGTGTTCAGAGTGAGGTCAAACTCGGGGCCGACCTTCGGCTCCAGGGCACCTTTCACCCACTGGTCCTGAGACGACGCCACTCGCTTGATCAGGGCGTCTGAGATCTGTGTACACACACTGACATGTTAAGTTGTGAAGACATAAACAGTGAAGCACATACACACATGTTAAGACATGCTTACAAGGCTGTGAGGTACCTTTTTATTATATAGAAGAGCATCGCTGAACAATCAAATGACTTCATTACATTTTGTCTAACAAGTGCAGTTAAAATATATAAGGATATAATTTAAGAGGTATGAGCTTCACTGCCTCAGGAAAAAAACTAAATGAATACATAACATTAAATTACTTTTCACTGCTAAACAAACTACTTATATCTTCTTTAAAGGCTAAATCTGAGCAGAGGACTTGGAAAGTCAGCCTAAAACACAGATTGTAATAATAATTTTTCACAATTTTTCACCTCAGACTATTTGAAATTACAAATGTTCCTGAACTTACACTTAGCACTAGTTTTTAATTTATAATCCAGTTAGGATTTAGGTATCGGCAACAATAGAGAACAACATAATCAAAACTTTATAAAATATTCAGTTGAACTAGAAGAAAGGGAATGTGTGTGTGTGTCTCTCGGGAGTGTGTCTGATCTTATTTCATCTCTCCCTTTCACCTTACTCTATTTCTCTTGTACTAATCTATTGCCAGGAAGAGAAATTGAACTGAAATTGAAACTGTAAATGTAGCTGAAAAGCTAAAAATACCATGAGTCCGATATGTTTTGATATAATATTTCGAGTTTGTAACCTTATAAAACCTGAAATATAAAAAAGTATAAATGTAAACCATCCTGATGCTGTAAACAGCACCAGCGTTTTTTATGAAAGTGATAGAATATAGCTAAATGACTAAATATATAAGCTAGTTAGAGTTATTATTCTAAATAAGTTCAGTTATGGTATGTTTCATGTGGTTTATCCACGGAGGAATAAATAATACTTCTTTTTCACATCATTCACAGAAGACATTATGGTACATACAGTCCTGAAGACACCTCTCTAGAAGCAGTTAGACTCTAAACTATCAGAAAGAATTATTTAAATAGATTTATTTAGGATTTATACTGCATAAAAAGTCCAATCACACACATGGAACAAATCTATAAGTTATTTTTAACCAGAATTTAAAGCTTGAGTCTCAAAGAGCCCAAAAGTAATGTGACAATTTTTGTAGTGGATAAAACAATCGTATGTGTATTTACTGAGATGTTAAAGAAGGGGACTCCTAAGCAGGTGTACGTCACATTCGAGCTTTGTGAGTTTGCCCTTACGTGCATTAATCAATAACTATTGATCAGCTCCTGAGCATCTGCTGATAACTAAACATGTCTGGGGAATTAAGAGCAGATCAGATGCAGTGTTAGTAAAGCAGATCAGATGTATCCTGTGTCAGTGAGTGTGTTTGTGTGTGTGCTAAACACTGTGACAGTACTGACTTCTGGAACATCAGCAGCATCTTTGCAAAGCTGATTTCTCCTCAAAGGACCGCACATCCTCTGAATTTTCAACATTGAAATTTTAGAAATTTTGTTAAAAAAAAATATTTAAGTTGTTTTTAAAATGCAAGACCTCATGCTGGTTTTTCTTTCCATAACTACATGGAACTACATTATGTAGTTCATGCAGATTTGTGAAACCCTACAGAAAGATATATGTTGATGCCTTGAAAAACACTGACACTGTCACACAAACTGAGGGTCAGATACCTGGAGGAATCCACTGGGATCGTTCTCTTTCAGGACCTCCAGACAGTACTCCATCATACCGGTGGTCTGACGTAGCTTCATGGTGCAGTGGGTGATCTGGTCCCGCACCACCTGATACAAACACAGATTAGAGAAATTGCTTGTTAAAATGACTAGTGTATGTAAAGCCCCTAAACGTTATATTATATTATAATATCTTGTCATCATTCATACACCTATGCAGCTGTATCGGCAAGAAACAGTCTAATTTCTCAGAAATGTGCTTGAACCATGAAACTCATTCTGTGCATTAACATGTCAGTTCAGCCTGTCTCTCTAGCAGGAAGACAAGACAAGTCTTCACAACGTACTGTCGTGAAGATGTTTTGGGAGTATGGAAGTAATTTTTTAACAAACACAGCTATACAAGATCATGTTATACTTCATGAGTACTACACATATGTGTTTGCACGAAAAGAACCAATTGCATAATTGTTTTTTATTGACTTCTAGGTTTTTGTGCAAAGGTAGTCATGGGCGGGGTTGCAGAGACTCCCACATATTATCATGAACTCAGTCCTCATACTCAGCAGTCATATAAAACTGAACAGCAACAAAAAACTTACATCATAATTAACCTTATGAAGAGATGTAAATGCTGCTGACTAGAGGCTAGAAGTTATTTTTCTTCCTTGTGGTATAAGATTGAAAACATTGCTGTCTCACTTTCTGTTTCATTAGCGAGTTTCTGGAGAAAAGTCTGATGACATTTGGTTTCACCATGACATCTACATCTATAACATTATTGCAGAATTACTGCCATGTCCAACACTGAAACTGTCACGATCTATGTCTTTGATTATTGTTTTGATTCAGACTTGTCCATCTCCAGCCCTGTCGTCCTGGTCTTCTCCATTCACTCACTCGCTGATCCAATTGGCTGCACCTTCCCAACCTGCATTAGTGTCAGACTCATCAGACCACGCCCCCTTGCCTTGCCTTCCAGACACACACACACACACACACACACACACACACACACTGATCTGACCATACCTCCTGCGCTGGCTGCCAGTCACACACACCTGTTCCCACTCAGTCAATCAGCCATCTGCAGCCCACGTGCAACCAAGCTCTCCTCCATAAATAACTTCAGTTTCCACACAGCCTTTGGCAGATCATCATGTTCAGTCCATGTCAGTCCCCTTTTTGGTGCATGTTTTGTTGTAAGGTTTGGTTCTGTTTAGTCGTAGTTCTGTTCTCTGCTGTGTCTTCTTATTGTTTCTGTCTTGTTTTTATTGTGCTAATTTAGTTAGTTAAAAATTGTCAGTTTGCCTTTTCCTCTGTTGGAGTGGTTTTCTGTTTATAATTCTCTCCTTTGTGTGTTAACTTTTGCTTTTCAAGTCAATCAGTACAAAAAAACACTTAAATGTCTGATTTCTCTTCAGATACAACTGAAGTTTATTGTACATGTACAGTGTACATTACTCTGCCTAGTGTACTGTAAGCAGACATGTTTAATGACGTGGCTAGTGAGCTGACAGGTAAAGACTTGAGACTGAGTTGGTCTTCTCATACTAGTCCCAATGTAATTAAGCAAAATGCAACATTTTCAGACGCCTTTGCTTTTTGCTTACTTAAATGTGTTGGAGAAGTGTTCATTAGTCTGTACTCAATTACCCACCATGTCAACATGTTAGAAAATTTGCCTTTAACAGAATATGGCTTCTATTGAGTGAAGAGTGTTACTCTTCTCCGTATAGTGACCACCAGACGGTCAACTCAGGCCATGCTAGCTGTTATGTGTTATAAAACAATGCTGTAATTTATTGCCTCCCGATAAAGTCACCAAAAGTCCTCCCACAAACGCAGGTGATCAGAAAGATCCCGGTAGGTTCAGTAGGGCACAAAACATGAGTTGGAGGAAGATGAGCCAAAATAAAACTCACAAAAAGAGGAGCTGCTCTAACACCCAAATCCTTTTTTAAAAAATATAATCTTTTGTCTATCTAATCTTTTAAAGCGTTGACCTGATCTATTCCTCTACACAGTAAAAATACTGTGGTTTACAGAGTTCTCAGACTTCATGTGTTGGTTTTTGTCCCAGCATCAGTTCAGCAACAACACAAAGAAACGATGTGAAAGCCTTTGAACGCAGAGCAGTTCTGAAATGTTAAAGACTACATGTAACAGCTGGGATTTAGTCACACGAAGGACAATAAAATAGCTCACACTGACAACTCTACTGCAATCCCATGTGAACTCTTTATCAGGCAACATGCTAATAGACTGTATTTACTCTGAGAGTAATTGTGGACAAGAAATGTGTGAACAGTAGTACTGGAACTGGCTCCAGCAACTGGTGAGTTAGTAAGAAGTCAATATAAGCAGGAAAAAATCTGTAAAAAAATAAAAACAGGCAGATGGCATGACACAAAAATACATGAATAAATATAAAATGTAACTAATTAACATCAGCTTCAAGGCTCACTCTCCAGCTCATGTATCCCGATAAACAACACATTTCAGATAAGCAATCCATCAAGTACAAATGATACATTTATTTATTATACACTTGTTGTGCATGTGACAAATATACAAAGCTGAGCAGAAACAAAGATAATTAATCATACCGTTAACCAACAGCTTTCTAAATTAATCAGAGTTAATTAGATGGACTTTTGGTAATTAGTCCCCTCATTTATAAACGGTTAATGAGATCACAGTTCATTATTCACCTGTCAGCTGCTGTCTATACATGACGACCATGAAGAGAACAGAAAGAACGAAACAACCTTCAGTCTGAGATACGGACTAAGAATATATGTGTGTTTATGTGCTTCTGTTTTTTTGTTACTTTTTACATTTGTAGTGTCACCTTTTTATATTATTTTTAATATTATTGTGATGTCCGATCTATAAAAAATAGCTTTCTTACCATTTCCTTGGGCAATATTTCGCAGAAATTCACTGTTTTTATTTTCTATATTTGTTTTTGTATGTAATAAAAGGTTTAATTTAGAACAAAGTCTTGGTTTTGGATCTAGGATTATGAAAATGACAAAGAAATAATCAAAACTCATTGAAAGGAAAAGGCTTTTGTAGCTACTGTGTTTGTAACCGTAAGACTATCCTGCTGCTGGAATCATTTATCATTTATAAAAAACACAGAGACAGACTCTCAAATTATTTACCAAGAAAAAATTTGGTTTTCAGTTCATGTTGGCAAATCCCTGCTCTCATCTCCTGTGTAAACATCAAGAAGTATGAAGTGTGAAGTCTAAGTAAATCTCAGATTTATTTCAATTTCCTTCTGTCCCTCTGACACGAGTCTTCAGCTCCCTCCCTCATGCTCCATCAGGCCTGGCTGAAGAGATTTATAATGTATTCAACATGCATCTGAAATAAATTTGAGAGTGTGAATGTTGAGACATGTTAATGCAAGCCCGTACTGTAATATCAAACACATCAGTAAAATGTTTTCTGCAACTCCTCTAAGACACATTTCAGTTCAAGCTGGCCCAACATCTGGGGTTGGTATCGTCCATGTTTGTGCCTTTGTACAGAAAACCTTAAGATAAGGATTAATACTGCGGTAATTTGAGTATGAAAGAAATTACATAAAAATATAAATCTTGAGTTTGTTTTTTATGGTGACTAACATTAAGCAGAAGCAGACGACTGATTGTGTTGGTAAACTGCGGTCGGATGAGGATGACTTGAAGTACAGGTGATCTGTTATACAGTAGTATTCTGTCTTTGGGTTGTGTTTTCTGTGTTTGTAAGACCATTTTTGCTCATTTTACTATTTGTGTATTTGTGTTGTGTTAAAATGTGCACT
Source organism: Helostoma temminkii (assembly GCA_900302695.1). Lineage (NCBI taxonomy): Eukaryota > Metazoa > Chordata > Actinopteri > Anabantiformes > Helostomatidae > Helostoma > Helostoma temminkii. Next base: position 64,053 of record OMLM01004129.1, on the reverse strand, counting down.
TAAATGTGCAGTGAAAAGTGAATAGTAATCAATCAACCCACTACTTTATTAGAGGTTAAGACAAGCAAATATGTTTTTTTATTCTTAGGTGAAGATTGACAACCTCCTCAGCTGTATTAACTGTATAAAACAGTAGTAGTAGTAACTATGACAGGAACAGCATTCACTGTTGGTGATATCTTATAAAGAACAAGAAGGTCCCATTAGGGAGGAGGTTTAAGTGGATGATTCACAGTTTTCTGTTGATCGTTTAAAACCTATATTTAATGTTATTATTGTATTATTGTTATTTTAACTAAAACAATGACCTAGCCATAAACCTAACTACTTTCACAGAGACATTTTCAGATTTTTCAAAAACCACATGGAGAGTCTTCATGTTCTTTCAGAATAACACAGCGTTAGACTTTCAGGGTAAGAGCTGAGGACAAGTTGACATTCAGGCGGCTGAAAATCAAAACATGCTCCAGGTGCACAGTGGTTTGGGTTAGACACTCATGTAGAAACGATCAAGGTAAAACATTTGGTCAAAGGCGTATGGTTGAGGTCTTAGAGGCTAAGCAGTGCATATTTTAATTTTAGTTTAAACTTAAACTAGATTAAACTTCAAAACATTAACTGTAAACATCCTTTCTGCAACATATGTTTGGTCAGTCAATCAATATGTAATAACCAAAAAAAATCCAATCTCATAAAGTTACATGATCATATCATCATCTTTATCTTATTAACTACTGGCTATTAACAAGTACAGTACTTAAATAATAATATTGGTTACAGTGACAATGACATTTAATGTTGTGGTTAGTTTCATTACATTCATTTCATATGTAGTATAGTGAATTTAGAGCATGTTCAATACTGAATGTTATTGTTTAGTTAAACACATGTTATGAATGAAACCAAATATTTCATTACTTATGCGATAACATACCATTTTTGGCAGTTATATCTGTATGATGCCTGCCTTTCCAATGCCCTGAAAGAGTAGCGCAAAATATGTTGCTTTTAAGGAATTAAGCCTTAGCTTGGGGAATTTTAAAAACATCTGCCCTTTGTCTTTTTATTTATTTTTCTTTTGGTTTTGTGTCTGGTGGAAGAGATTGCGGAAAAAATCTGATTATAAGACTTGTAAGTGCTTTTGAAAAAAGGAGAGGACAAAAGGCAAGTTAACTAAAATAGATAATTTTTCACAGCCGTCCAATGAATTTAAAAATGTAATTATTCTTGGAACAGCAGTTACACAACATTCATTTTGCCTTAAGTTGTCCCAAAGCAAACACACGTGGTTCAAATAATTGTTAGTTAGATAGTTAGTTTTTTGTAAAAACTAGAAATGATTTGTGAATATTAAATATACACTGTAGTTTTCGCTCTGTCTCATTTGTCACCTGCACTGTAAGGTAACTAAATATGTGCGTCTATGTGGACACACACAAACGCATGCAGCCGCACACTGCACCTGCACTGATGAATGTGTTGAGTATCTCAACTTCAATCATTGCTCATTTGTTTCCATTTGTCTTTACATGAATATGGGCTTGTATTTAAATATGTAATTCCTCCGGTGATCTCGTGATGCACACTGTCCAAATTAATGTGTATTTATGTGCAGATTTTTACTTTATCATCATCTACAATTAACTTTTCTTCCACTGACCCTGTTTCCTCACAGCCTCCAGCTCTTTGCCCTCTGGCCAAATCTCACTCTCCAGCCTGCAGATAATGACAACAGCTGTCCTTGGGGCTTTCATCCAACCACCCCACCCCCCACCATCAGCCAGACGGTCAGTCGGTCACTGGGCACGTTGAGGCTGGGCAGGCATCCATGTGATGCACTGGCACTTAGGAAAGCCCCAGCAGTGGATTGATGAGTAAAAAAAAAAAAAACAACTGGACAGAAATAATTTGGTTTAGGATCCGCAACATAAATACTTTCAGGAATTAAAGGTCCTGAAAATATATTTTGATAAGTAGCCTATTAATATAAGAAATTTACCAGAGAACATACTGTATAGTAACTGGTGAATGGTGTATTTAGGATTTCAAGTATTTTAATGCACAGAATCAGAACCAGAAAAATCAGAATCCAAATTGGATAAATGTTTGGTTTTTTTTTTGTTAAATTTTATGAGGTACTAGTATACAGATACCGCTCTGTTAATACATTCTCTATTAAAGGATTGCATTATATTTAGAGACTTTTTTTAATGTTTTGACCACCATATTTATATACATGTGGAAGGTGAAATATTGCACGTAGAAGTTTAAGCAACAGCAGGTTTTTGTGCACATCCCTGGGCTGCAGCATTGGTAATGTGGCTTTGTACATGTTGCAAATATACAGTAGTAAACTACTGAGGTTTATTACAAAATAGTGTCATTATTAAATTACCGGCGTGAAATTTATCACTGTTTTACTCTAGAATACAAGATTTGCAGTACAATATTATTAGTTAGGGTTTGTATTGTATGTACTTTGTTTTAGTGTATTTCTACAGTGTTACTGTGACCCACATGAACACTTCCTCACTGTAGTTTGCATACTCAAAGGTTACTTAAAGATTACATTTATGTATTTTATATTAGATTAAATCCACTAATTTGATTATTCACCTTTTATATTAGTTAGTTTTATATTAGTATTACAATTATCAGCTGTTTTTTGAAAGGTTAGATGGACGTGTAAATCTGGACTAACAGCACCAAAGACATCCACCAGTCTCACCTTGAGTTTGTACTCCTTCTCCTTGGTGACTTTGGTGAGCAGTTTGGCTTTCTGCCTGGTCAACGCCTCGATCAGAGAGTCACACTGCGCCACAAGACAAGCTTCAAACTCCACACCGTTCTCCTGAAGCAGCAACACAAATACAAGAACATAAACAAAAAACATTGTAAACTTGATGAGGAAACAGAACAAGGATAACAAACAATGTGTCCCAGATGTTAATATCAAATTTATGTGGTACTCGTGTCAACATAAAGCTTCTATAAAATGCTCTAAGAATTATCATAATAATGGTTTAGGTCTGTGACTGAAATAGATCTGTTGGTCTTCATTTAGCAGCACAGGGATGCACTGTGTTTGTTATTGATGTGTTAATTTAGCACCAGATCGTGTTCTATTTTTATCTCAGCTGCACAAACATTAGCTGACAGTGTTAAATATTTCAATAGTGTGCAGACAAAAACATGTTATCGAGAACATTCACCATCTGTTTGTACTGATGGTACTGCTCTCTGCATGATCCCCTCACAATTCAAACACACTTTGCATGAAAATACAGCGTGTTTACATTCATGTAACTGCACTGCACCAGCCTGCTGATTATACATTTCATGTATCTGGGTTACATACAGGACTTTTGCTGTTATTCCAGTGAGACTTGCTTCGTTGTTCTTGTTACAACCCCCAAATAAGCCTTATCCGCCGCTTAGCAAAACTTCTGACTCAAGTGGGAGTACTCATTTTAAGCAAATAGGAGTCATGGAAAACCCAGCTGCAGCCATGTGAGGTGCAAAGAGCAACAGTATGTGGTCCTGAGTTTGTTTTGGTTCTCAGAAGGTGATGTAAGGTAAGTTGTAGGACCTTTAAATTTCCAGAACAACACATTATTTTGGTCTGCAGATAACACTGCCAGACTTTATCTCTCCATGTTAAATTCATGGTCACAGAAGATTAAAAAAATGTAATTTAAGAGAAACCTGAGATTGAATTACATAAAATAATTCATTTTGGATGAGGTATTGTTTTAAAACTAAAGTTTAAACTTTTGAATATTGATTTAACAAACGTAGATTATCAAGGCTTTACAGATCATAGATGTGGAGCATACTCACATGCCACCATGTGTAGTGACACGAGGATGACATTGGCTTACACACGTGCAAACTGGCAAACGTCAAAGTCCTGGGAACAGACAGGTTAAACAGCCTGGAACATGTCTGGACCTCTACAACTAGTGTGGCACAGAAAATAATCTGGCAGTAAGCAGGTGGAATTGGTAGGTTTAAATAGTGGAAACCGATAACAGGAGTGTATGTGGGTTGAAGACGATCAGCTGAATGGGAATGGAGGGCAAGTTCAAGCTGGATGGAATATAGCTGGAGACAGAAAGGCAAAAATAAGCGGGCAGGAACAGAAAACTGAACTGGTGAGATTTGGGAAGTTTGGGTGGCTAATAGGATAAGATTGGCAATTTAAATGCTTCGTCTGTGCATTTGATGCTTGGACTTTTGGTGTGCAACAACACTACAGGCACTGCACCCCATCTAAACGCAGAGGGAAATCCAAGTGTTCAGTGGGTTTTCGTGTTGTAGCTGGCAGTTAATGAGAGAAGGATCCGCAGGGGAATTTTATCTGAGCACAGAACCCACATGATGAGGAGATGAAGGCTTAGATAGAAGTGATTTCCCATCAAGCTTCCTCCGCTGAGGGGCACAGTTTGGATCAGTAAGAGGATGTCTGCTGAAGATTTTACTTCATCACTCCCACATATTTCTTTATCCACACATCTTTCTCTACTCTCTGGCTCGCAGACAGTGCTAAGAGTGTTTTTTAAACCTGAGTTCAATCCTGTTCATTCTGCACTCTTAATGCCTGCTTGGCAGACACGATATGACAGTGCAGTTAGTATGTTTTTATGTGTGCCTCGACAGCAGATGCTGTATGCACACACACACACATACACACATATAAATGCACATATTTGGGTGATGATGTTTGTTTTAGTTTAGCGATTCAGTTGTTTTTCCTCCCTGCTGCACAGTGTGAGGAGTCCAAATGCTTCTCTGTGACTGATTGATTCAGAGCTTATTGTCCATTAGCAGCGTTTCAAAACAAAATTTAATTATGCTAAGAAAAACATATAAATTATGTAAAGACCTCTGGAACTGCAGGAAAATGATCAGATGTGATTATTCTTGCACAGGCAGACTTCTCACCATCCTCATAGAGCTCCAGAAAAAATCCAATGGAAAACATAAATCCTTGGACCTTTGAAGCAACCAAGCTATTATGAATTTTACATATTTGTTTCTAGAAAGCACCTTAAAAAGTATGGTTTAAACACTACACTGAAAAGAGTAAAATATATGAGGCTACATGTCACACGACGAC
>OMLM01004129.1:2804-46783 GCA_900302695.1 Helostoma temminkii | reverse complement strand
GAAACTGAAATGTTAATGTGCCATTATCAACCGTGTCTGTAAAACCCAGTCTCCCCCACACACAGTCTTCTCCCTTCATTTATAATGAAACCAAACATATCTTCCCACATTAAACTGCAGCATAATGAAGCATGAAAAATTGTGAATTGAGGGATGTTTATTTATGTGTTTGGTGATAGTCACGTGTGGATTTGCAAGTTAACGGAATTTGAAAGGTTGCCTAGCAACAGAAGAGCATTTGGTGTCTACCTGTCACTGTTATTTATTGTTGTTGTTGACAATTAGCCTGCCATTGCCCAAAGTGTGTGTTCACCAGAATCAGTCCTCAAAGGCCCAAACAGTATTTATGCATACCTGTATAATGTAAGTGGCTTTTTCTGTATATTTATGTAATCAGAGTAATCAGTCAAAATAAACAGATGTCCATGACAAACTGATGGTAAATACACATAATGTTGCAGCACTTTTAAAACAACATACCAAGCAATTTTCTAAATCTATTTTAGAAATTCTATTTAATAAAACTCTGGCTTGTGTAAGGCGTAAGTAAGTTTTTAATTAAACACGTGCAGCTGTTTTCATATCTGATGCACATTTTGCCTGATGCAAATCAACTGAAACACTTTATTCATCCCTTAAAGTGAATTTGACGCACAAAGATTTGTGAACACAAAAACAATATACAAATGATTAATTCACACACTGTCATATTGTGGATTTCTAGATTTTGGATGGTGATTCTGTCTGTTCAGCCGCTGCAGCTCACTAACTCTGCCAGTCCCCCTGCACACCTGTCCAACCAGCCATTCATCCACTCAGCAGCAGGTTCATGTACCTGTCACTCTCCATATCTCCTTGCTAGATTGTCTAATGTGCTTCACTGCCATGGCTCTCATGCCTTCGCCCGTGTTTGTTTGCTTGTGCTTCTCTACCAAATATTGTGTATCTACCCTGTTGCAGATCCTGCCCGCCTTCGACCACAAGACCGGCTCGCCGCTCTCTTTATTGCCTGACTGAGTTATGCTTTGGGGTTCATACCATTCCCCCGACATAGATAGTGTTTATAATGCAGGAGGAGTTGATAAAATGAATTATACAATGTTTAATGTCAGCAGCCAGCTGCAGCTGTACAATTGCATCATAAAGGAACAAAAGGCAGAATGAATCTTATATGCTGGGAATATTTAATATCACTCAAACTGACATTCTGAGCAGAACTGTGGAATAATGTCTTTGTACTTCAGGGTCCAAATAGTCTATAATATATCTGTATCCCAGGTTTTGGCAGCTGTGGTGCATCCTGTGGGGCTACACACTGTGACTCAGTTGCTTGGGCAGTTGTCGATGAATGAACTGTTTTATTCTAAATCTGTTTGAGTATCTGTTGTAATAAGAATATCTGTTTTTGACCATTTTAATGACTAAATAAATGTCATAAGTCATAACCCTCCTGTGTAAAATGTAAAATAATCTCAAATTATGGCGCACAGAAAAGCGCATATCAGGGGAACCAGCTACTAATATAATAATATATCCAGTTAATATTTAACTGGAGTGCCTCAGCTTGCTGCTCTTTACTGGACGGAGCTCGGTCACACTACTGTACACTCATTTAGTGTGTATTTGTGTGAGCTTTAAATAGACAGTGTGTTTTCTGCTCGACTGGTCAGAGGAAACTAGATCAGTGTGTCTTCCTCTGCCTTCCCTCACTGAAGGTTCATCTGCTTCTCTGTGTCGGAGTGTTGTGCAATGTGGACACAACATATTATCCAAATGTCTTTGCTAATGTCCCCCTGCTTTAGCAATAATGTCATCATATCGCAAACATGAGCACACACACATATACAAAATTTACAAAGTGACTCACACACAGTGGACACACATACATTCATGCAGATGGTTCATGTTCACTCTGTATAAGGAATGGGATCGAGAACGGGGGAGCTGTTTAAACCACAGGAGACACTGTGTTACTCACAGTCTATAACAACCAGATGTGATTTTCTTTCTATAGCTGTGAGGGCACTCATTGACATAATGCAGCTCCTTGCATTTAAGGGTGACTGTCATCTTTCTTCCTGTGGTCCTAGTTTGAGCAGCACATGTACAGCATATTAATGGTGTTAAAGGTTGTCTCATCCTCCTCTATATTGAAATATCTCCCAGCTTCTACAGGAGCTGTAGAAGAAAAAATTAGAAATGCTGTAGCACGAGTAACCAGATGACATCATCTGATTTAACAAACTCCTCCAGATGATTTTTCTGCTGTAATACAGGGAATGCTGAGGTTTAATCCTGATACAATACTGCACTCTCTGTACTCTCCAAACTAGAAATATAGGAAGAAAATGTTAAATGTTAAATCTCAAACATAAACAACATCCTAATCTAAACCAGGCCTTTTAAAAAGCCCTTTAAAATTGTGACGACCAGGCAAGTGTCCTCACAGTGACTAAACTAAAATATGTCCATTTAGTTTGTTTGTTTAGTTTACATTGCATTTGTTTAGCCCGCAAAATAGACACAACAGAGCCAGTTAATAATTTGTAACTACGGTCTTCATCAGAACTATGTTATGCATGTATAACACATTAAACAGTAAATCATATTCACTTTGTGCACTAAAACAAAATGGGAAAGAAGGGAAGAAGGGTTAGCTATATGGACAACAATATGAAGACATCAATAGAAAGAAAAGGTTGTATTTTATCAAACCATCTCAGGAAAACCATCTCCCTCATTCCCATATCTTCTGGAACAACCAGAAGAACACATGATGCCCTTTTCAAGTGTGTAACACCCCTAGAAGATAAGATGATACCTTAGGCATATACCTCAAGAATGGCTGAAAAGTGACGAATATGTAATGAACATACTGGTTGTGCCTGACTGTTACCTGGAAATGGTTGTCACAGAAATTTACATCTTTAAATACACAGATGGAAATTATAACGGACATATATAAAATGGAGAAGGTCACTGCCTTTGTCAACTATAAATGGGAACGATTTACTTCACGCCGGAAAAAAATGATTATATATAAAATACCCCATAGGCCTGGTCTTATTTTATAAATAAAAAAGAAAAGATCTACTTGTATGTGGTTGTTCTCTTTGTTCATATCTCATCCTCATATCTCTGATAGGAGCAGAATTGTGGCAAACATGAATGCATGATGTGTACACATCATGTCTGAAATTTAGAACAGTTTCTCTGAACTGAACTTTAAAAAAAATACATTTAAAAAGAACAACACACAGCGAAATACAACATTTATCTTATATAAACTGCATGTTTAGGATTATTTCTTTGTTAATCTTGTGTTAATCTTGATTGTTGCAGTGAAACAGTTGATGGTTGATGTTTAGATAAATGAATCAGTCGCGCTTCAGCTAATAATTATTTTTGTTATCTATTAATCTCCCAGTTGTTTTTAATGAAAAATTAAATGTAAATTGTATTATGAAAAATGACAGCTTTGTTATACATCTTTAACAGTGATGTATAGCAAAGAAAGCCTCAAACCCTCATATGTGATAAGTGGATTTACTTAAAGCAGTGACAAAACCAATAATTTCATCATCAAAATATAAAAATTTATGATAATTAATTGATTAATCAGAGCAGAATCATGACTCAGCCTTTTAGATCATAAAATCTTCCACAAAACATCCAGTATATTGGGTAGTTTGTGAGGAAAATCACAAAATCATCACACAAGAAGAAGCATTTTGTTTTGAAGAAGAAGCAGAAGTAGGAGGATGCCAACAGGATAAAGCTAAAACGAGATTAAAAGCACCACTCGCCAAAATAAAAGCCAGCTATATAGTATTGAGCTCACTGAGTGACACTTCCACAAAAATCAAAAGCCATGCAACAAAAACACACGTGATGTTTGTTGCATGTTCAAGTGAAGACTAAAAACAAGAAGCAGCCGTTCATCGATCTCCCTCAGCACAAAGGACTCCATATTAACTGAGTAGCCGCCATCGCTCATTCCTACGCTGCTCATTACTTCTCAACGCCCTCTCACTCATGTAGTCTGATGAGATTTTCACGGTCCATTTATGGGACGGGCTGATAGAGGGAAAGATTGAGGAAGAGTGGGAGGAAGGGAGGTAAATAAGAGACGTAAAGGGAGAGAGTGAATGATGAGCTAAGCCAGGAAAGAAGGTGAAATAGGATGTTATTGTGGATAAACGATGAATAAAATGACTGTGGGCTTCAAATGACACAAAGAACAAGAGAGAGACGGGCTGAGAGATTAGTTCCAATGACCCATTTAGCAGGAGACAGAGACAAATGCCTTTTAATTCACGTGTCTAGGTGTGAGGATGATAATTATGACCTTATGAAAAAGTTTATCAAATGCAAGATTGAAGAATGGATTTGCATAAAATTAGACACTTATCATAATCTTTAAATGCTACGAATAGTTTAAATTATTTCTTTAGGCCCATGTGTGTCCTGCCCCGAGGTCTTTCTCGCCATAATCACTGCATTTTATTTAAATTAGTACGTTAGTGATGCTAAAATCACATGAAATTATACATATATCACACCACATGTAATCAAATTTTGGTTTTCTTCTGAATTAAAATGGTAACGAAAGAAAATAATAGATAAAATACAAAAAATGTTCAATCAATTTTCACTTGATGAAGAAATTTGAAGAAAGACATCTCCACCTTGTTAAATGTTAACAACCAAGTCAGGTCACAGTGTAATCTGAGAAGAGTGAACTGGAATTGACCCCAACTCTGGAGCAGGCTCACCTTTTAAATTAATGAAAGAGTCATTAAAAAATGAATTGAATCATAAACCACTATAATCACCCTTTAATGAAATAGGTGGGAGGCAGGGGAAGCGTCTGGAACGAGTGAATTTAGACAACAAAACATGTTATCTTCAGGTTTGTGCCTAAATCTGTTCCAGGAGATGCTGCAATAAATTAATTAACTAATTAAATATAAATTTTATTGATATATTACTTTGCTCCCAATACATTTAAGCTAAATTCAGGCTCACCTGCTAATGACAAGTAATAGACCATCTGGTTTTTCAGACTAAATCTAAATGCTTAAAACTCAAGGAAATCACTAAATTTTTTGTGACAAATGTATCAAAGTTAATGTTTCATCTTCTGTATACCAGAATTTAAAAGTCTGTAGAGTGAGAGGAGTGAATACCAAAACCAGGAAATCAGTTAGTCCTCAGTCCTCATCCCAAAGTCAATGGATTTTTTGAATGTTTATCTTTGTCGTTAAGATTGATGATCGACACAAGGTCAACAGACCTTTTATTCTATGACGCAACGTACCTTGTGATTTAATTAGCTTGTCTTAAAAAGGCACTTAGACTCGGTCAGTAACATAAATGTCATCACACAGAACACAGAAAATCTCATCTTTGCTTTTTCTGTCGTCTTTAAAAAAAGGACGTGAGACTAACAACTGACATGAATGTACACGTCTAGATCAAGTCGCATTAGAGAATTTTTACAACAATACCCCATTTAAGCTACTTTTTTTTACCTTCGGCCTTTGGTTTTGTTGTGAACTACATCCAGGTTAGCCTACAAAAACAAATCAGGACTGCAGCCCTCTATAGAAAGAGATTTAATACCACTTCCTTACTGTAAAAAACTAATAAATAAGTTGGATAAAATGTATAATTCATAGCCCTACTTCAGTTTAATATGCTTATTCCACCGATTTAGCAGTGCACTGCTGCAACACTTTCCCAGTGTAAATGTGGTGTCTATATTACCCACAATGCAACTCATCACGTTCTAACAGCAGGATGGTAAAGATGGGAACAGTATAGCAACGAGTCAGGAGCAATCAAACTGTAGTCGTCCATTATGTCACCGCTGACTGAGCTAAATGGCTAACGTGTTAGCTACATGCTTCTGGTTGTGATAATATACATTCAAGTGAAAAGTCGACGTAAACGCTGCATGTTTATTTTAAGAACATTTATTTTGTAGCTCTTTTTGAAGCTATCTCAGAAATTCCTAACATCTCGGACTTGGAATTATTTGTATTTGTCTCACAGATTTCAGACACAACCAACGCTGACTCAAGTGGCATCACTTGAAGTAAACTATCAGACTTCATGCAGCTCCCACTGGAGTCACAAAAGGCTTTTTGCAAAGTCTTTCATATTTGCAGCCTACTCCCAGAAACCTGAAAACAGACAGATGTGTGAAATCTGTGGACTTCACCTTCAAGACTATCACAATCACAGGCATAAAAACAGGGTTTTAACCAGCTTTCATCCTCCTGAGGAACAACACCGACCTCCATCACACACACTTGCAGATGTGGCCCAGTAACATGAAGTAGCCAAACAGCCCTGCCGTGACTCATGCTGCATGCACAAACACACACACACACATACGCCTTCAGTTATTATCATAATATGTGTGAATTATGTTGACTCGCAAAGAGCTTTGTGATGAAGTGTTGCCCCACATTCAGTAAACTCAGCACAGTGTGGCGTGACTCACATTTTGACCTCGTACTGCCCTTTCACTGTCAAACTGTCGCACGAGTAACTTAAATATGTATGAAGATGAGGGAGACATGGTAGTACATGTAGTGTGTTGTATAGTGGTGGCAGATACAACAATATACTGTAACAATTTTAAATTATGACAAGGATACGTGGAAGATGCAGCTGACATTAGGCATTGTAGCATGTGTGTGTGTGTGTGTGTGTGTGTGTGAGTGAGAGAGAGAGAGAGAGAGAGAGAGAGAGAGAGAGAGAGAGAGAGAGAGAGAGAGAAACTGAGTGTGTGGATTAGATAATTACAGGAAGCATGTCTGAGCCCTGGCAGAACCCTACTGCCACATCCCCTCCGTCTCTACCACATAACCACCCAAGATCTAATGCTACTCAAACAAACAGTCGCTTGTTTCCAACATAGAAATCTTAATAGCAACAAAATGTACACATTCACCCACTCCCACTGTGGATACCTAATCCTATTTAAAACAAATAGAACCTTCCACAAAGTGTATGGTGTTGCTATGAGTAATGTATGAAAATGGAGAAAACACACTCTGTTTCTATCTCAGGGATCAAGTATCTCTGCAAATATACTGATGCTAGATAAACAAATCATACCATTACTCCCTGCAAGTCCAGCATGCAGAGACACCTTAGCATTAATTGAGAAAGGTCGGTATAGTATTAAAATCATACATGTACATTTTTCCTCTCTTATCTTAAAGAGCGTTTGCCGAAGCATCAGCATTAAAGCCTGATATGTTGATGAATGTAAAACTAGACAGTGTGTGCTAGGAATTTGTCTGAAACTCTGCCTTGTCCATCTGAATCTGACAATTTCAGAAAGTTTTGCTTACAAACAACAGATCCCCTTTTCTTCTTTTACAAGGACACAACCTGGTCATGTGTTAATGAAAAGTTTTTCAGGCCAGTGGAACTCAGAGGAAGTGCACACCTCAGGGGTTTCGGTACTTAGTTTAAATCCTTCACCCTTAACCCCGCCAGGAGCTCACAGACAGCAGGTATATTGGAACAGGCTGTCAGATTCAATCAGGTAAAATTGGATGTGCTGTGCACATGTGCATGTATGTGTGCAGCAAGCTATAGGCTGTGAAGATACTTTCAAAGGGCTGCGAGTTTTCTCATGAGTGTGTGTTCATATGTAATGATGTGTGTGACGTGGTCCACTGCTTCCATGTTAAAGCAGAATTCAAAATCACCTAAAGCAAGACTGACAGGGAGTGGCAGCTGATCTCTGACTGCTGGCTGATAAAGAGACTGGTTCCGTTTCCTCTCAGATAAAACTGCCAGTAAAACGGGACCATAGGCCAGATGGGGGCATCATATGCCCCTCCAGTTTATCACAACATCTTTCTCAGGACCCATATCCTACTTTCATCCTTTTTGCAACGTGTCTTCATGCTTGACAAGGTCTCTTTGCTGTGTTATGTCAAGGGTTAGCAGTAGTCCTTAAAGCAATTTATTGGTACATACTAGTACCAAAGAGGTCAGCTTTGAGCTGTCTGCATACTGTTTTATACCATGTGAACTTTTAGTAAAGGTGATATACACAGTGTAAGCATAGCTGAATTGAGATAGAGGAGGCATATGTGCAACATGTGAGAGAAAGATGAGATGCAAAGATAGCCTCACAGTTGCTCTATGCCACTCTCTTGGTGAAGCTACAGATCAGAAACACATGTTGCAATGTGCCCTTGGTTATGGGATCCATAGGGACACAGACACAGGTTAGTGAAACAATGCGAATTCCCTTGACGGAAGGGTTTGGTCAGATTTTATCTTGCTGTTAAGTAAAGGTAAGAGACAAGATGACAATCTATGGGTCAAATGAAAACCAGGTCTGTTTGTCTGTTTAGCCACGTAGCTGGTTATTTAGATAACTATGGTGCTTTTGCTAAATTGCAGGCTTCTGTTGTGTTGCTATAATTCTTTTGTCTTATTCTGTGTTTGTGTTCTATGCAGAGCTCTGGCAGCTGAACAGAACCTGGGTGTTCCAGGAACATGGAGCGTCTCTTCAGCCCCAGACAATGCTGCTGGATGAAGGTCATGGGAGACTGTATGTTGGGGCGAAGAATGCTCTGTTCTCCCTTAGCCTGGACCGAGTTAACACTCACCACAGAGAGGTGGGCCTGTTTTCATCTCTCTTTGCCTGTTAAGGATAAAGATATATTTTTAGAGCCATGAAGCTATGGGTCTGCTTTATTCGGTATAAAGCAGTATTATAAAATACCAAATAGCTGGATTTAAAGGTTTGGTTTAATTCCAACTATTATGCTGAATAAGCAGTATAATAACATTGTGAGATTGTGAGAAAGTTTTTTACTTTGGAATGAAACTACACTACTGTAAATATGAGTGTAGCTGTATTTTCTTTCAGATCCAGTGGGCCAGTACGGAATCTCAGATAGAGGAGTGCTTGATGAAAGGGAGGGAAAAGGTAAGAGATAATAACCTCCTCATTAGCTTAAAGTATGTATAATAGATTTTTTTTTTTTACATATATAGCTAGATAAATCCATTAGAAATAAATACTGATTTACATATCTGGCTGTGCACAGTGACCTTTGTTTAACCTGCATTATTGATGCTATTGATGATGCAGTAAAAGCCTGGCATTTTTCCTTTACAGCATTTTTACTATGTGGCCTCAATCCTCATTCATGACCCCTGACTCAGCCACCCCACTTTACCCACTCCCTACCTCATCTCTGTATCTCTTCCAACAGCAAGAGTGTGCAAACTACATCAAGGTCTTGCAGCAGTACAACCAGACCCATTTGCTGGTCTGTGGAACAGGAGCGTTTAACCCGATATGTTCACTTGTCAGAGTGGGACACACAGGGCAGGTGAGGATCAAGAACATAATTAGTTTGGTATTTGGTTTCCAGAACAACCAAATATAGAAGTGGTATTACAACCGAAATAATTTGAAAGTCAATATCGACAACACTGTGACCAAATGTATTGGTCTTCTAACTTTTTCTAATTATTTCTGAAAAACTGCAATTATCTGCATCATTTTTTCGCTGCAAAGAGTTGGTAGAAAAAAACAGACAATTACTCAAATTGGAATGTTGCAGTTTTCATTGTTATACCATCACCCAAATTTCATGTTTGTGTGTCTCTACACCACAATCTTCTCTCTGTAGATGGCCATAGCCAGAACTGTCTTCACACTGTTTTCATTATATTTTAGCCAGAAACTCCAAGAACCGTACAAGTACAGCTTGAACTACTGAGCCATTAACCACTTAGCACATGCTACTGTAGCTGACTTTATCTTCCTAGCAACAAGGATTGGTGTGAGGTAACGGTGGAAAATACACTAAGTGAGTGAAATAACGCTGAGTATTCTTCAGAAGGAGAGAACTGTGTGGCACAAGCTTCTCATTAATATTAAAAAAAGATGACACAACTGCTCCATGTAAACAAGAAGAAAAGGCCAGGTGCTGCTTTCTGCAGGAGGGAGTTTAGGTCAGAAAAGAGAAATGTTCTGTCTTCAGAATGACTAGTTTTAGGTGCATATAAGTGTGTTGCCTGATTATAGGCATGGTGAGCATGCTTCTCTATAATATGACACATATCTCTCCAATGTCAAACATTCCTTAAAGTGCATATGTGTACAGTGTGCATTTACAAAGCATGGAGTATTTCAACACTGGTCCAGTAGGTTGACCCTTCAACTAGGAACCACACCCAACCATCACTCATGTCACTGGAATGCTGAATCAACCATGACTGTTTACTTTACTTGTTTACTTTATGTTTAACCTCCTTAAACCTTCTACAGTACAGACTCCCATAAATTTCATACAAAGTATGAGATTGCAGTACTCTACATGCCACCATTAAGCCAGACTTCATTATAATATGTTGTGATAGAAAATGCTATTCCTATTCATCAACCAGTGACAAAAGAAATATTTATGAACCACTGCATAAATAAAGTGCATAAAAAGAACAGTCCACATTTCCGAATACTGCATGCAGAATAATACTGATTCATCATATTTTACCTGTTCTCTGTTTGGATTTTAGATCACATTAAATGATGGATGAGTTAAAACCACATTCTGACTTCTGGTACAGACAGAAGCAGGGAAGTACCACATCACAGTGGGGTTCCATGTCGACTCATAAATCAAAGTTAGACATTCTCGATGAATTAGCAGTGATAAATAATGTGTGATAAATACTGTGGTGGCCCATGTGAACTGTGGTTTTGTAGGGATTCCAGGTCTATGTATGTACAATATGTGTGTGTTTCTCCCACCTGATGTGCAGTGCAACAAAATGGGAAGACTGGAAGTAGTGAACTCCCTGTGATATACAAGCAGAGAGTAATTAAGTTATTCAGATGCTTTTCCTTCATATCGTCATCCATCACTGCTTGTCTCATCTGTCTTTCTTTCTCCTTCTCATCAATCACTTTCTGATCCTTTTTGCCTCTAATTCACCTCTAGGAGTTTGTCTGGAAGTGCATATGAATTTATATTCAATTTGTCTGTGTGTGTTATGCATGTTGTCCTCAGGACAAGCTGTTTGCTCTTGAAGAAGACAGCATTATGAGTGGCAGAGGACGCTCTCCATATGACCCCACCAGTCCTTGCACCTCTACGCTCTCCAGTAAGACACTGCTTACTATATCTCAACACTCATCATCTTACCATTGAAATGGTCTGTTCACTTGTTGATCTCTAACTAGGCTATACTGCCATCTTGTGGTCGTGTCATATTACTATTACAATCACAGTAAAAAGAGTATTGAAGTCTTAATGACAAATGCACTGTAGTGAATCGATTGCTTTGTCTCTTTGTGTGCACACATTAGGAGGAGAGCTGTACATTGGACTGTACACTGACTACTGGGAGAATGATGGTGCTTTGTGCCGACTTAACAATCAGACCTATTCACGTACTGAAAGAGACGACAGGCAGCAGCTCAATGGTTGGTGTATAGTACATGAAAATGATTACATTTGGCTTCATGTGTAGAAGAATGCAAATACATAGTATGTTTTCAAAAATATATCAAAATATAATAATAATTGGAAGCTAATCATGTTTCTTTAATCAAATGTTTCTTCCTGCAGAACCTAAATTTGTTGGGTCAGCAGTTATTCCTGACAACGATGACAGGGATGACGATAAGGTTTACTTCTTCTTCACTGAGCGGGAGATGGATGCACAAGGAGTGAACAAGGCTGTCTATACTCGTGTGGGACGAGTCTGTGCTGTGAGACTGCAAATACTGTAGTAACATCTCTGAGCATTATATAGCCAAAGCCAAGGTTTTGACAGTGCAATCACAATCTACATTTGCCTTCATTTCTCAGAATGACCAAGGAGGACAGAGATTGCTGGTGAATAGATGGAGCTCTTTCCTGAAAACACGTCTCATTTGCTCTGTGGCTGGACCAAATGGCATTGATACGCATTTTGATGACCTCGGTAGGAATTCAAGAGCATAATGTTCATATCAACATCTACTGTACATCCTGCAAGATTTGGAAAGTCAAAAGAATTGTCAGCCATCTGTTTACTAAATAAACCCCATGAAGATGCTTAACACTGATTTGGGGTCTTTTTAAGCTCTTCAAACCCTTCTAACCATTTGGATGCTGCAGGATAAAGAGGACTTTTTAGCAACGTGTAGAAGTAATTTTAAAACCTTGACTTACAAAGCTCCAAAAAGCACCTCTGTACTTTATGTTTCAAAAACGCCAGCAAAAAAATGAAACTTCATAGGATGCAATAGTGCCTACAGCTAGTGTCAAGAAGCTAATATTTATACAGTAAGAGATAACAGTTAATGTTCTCCGTGTTCACAATAACCAGTTTATTAAAGACATTTCACTGGAAACAACCTGGGCCTGAATTCTTTTCTTTTCTTCTTTTGTGTTTTAGAGGATGTTTTTGTCCTCAAGAACAGAGATGGCAAAAATCCAGAAATCTTTGGCCTCTTTAGCACCACAAGGTGAGTGTAGGCTGACATCAGTATTTCACTGCACAGTCACAATTTTCTTATCCATTCAATCACTAATAAAAAACCTTTTCTTGCAGTGCGGTTTTTAAAGGCTATGCTGTGTGTGTCTATCACATGGATGACATCAGAGCAGCCTTTAATGGTCCATTTGCCTACCGAGAGAGACCTGAGCATCACTGGACTCCTTATGAAGACAGGGTGCCCTACCCTCGACCTGGATCTGTGAGTCTTAAAGTCATGTTTATGGTATTTCATTCCCTGATGCGCCGAACATTATGCATTCACATCACTCTGTATTAGCCTGTGTCCATGTCAGACGTCCTTTGAGAGGCACAGTGTTCAGAGCATGTAAGACAGCTCTGTTGAATGTCAGCACTGTTGTAGCTACCTCAGCAGGTCATACAGGGACAGTCTGAGCAAGTCTAATGCATGTCAGCTTTTTCTACACTGCGCACAGTGCTGCCACAGTTAATGGCCCTCTTTTGTCTCTGCCCCTGCTTCTTATGTTTTTAACAGTGTGCCAGTAAAGTGAATGGCGGTGGCTTCTCAAGCTCTAAGGAGTTTCCTGATGAGGTTTTGCGGTTTGTACGTTCTCATCCTGTGATGTATCGTGCAGTCCTTCCCCAGCACCGTAGACCCATCCTGCTGCAGACAGAGCCAGGCAGGAGAAAGCTGACCCAAATAGCTGTGGACAGAGTCCAAGCCCAGGATGGACACTACCATGTTCTGTACATCGGCACTGGTATAAACACAGTGAACATATACGTTTCATTTAGAATGATGCAAGTCTTTGTTTATTGGGCACATTAGCATTTGCAAAATAAGAGGTGAGCAGGCGTGATTCTAAATATTTGGGTGAATAAACATAGTTGACATGACGACTTGATGGCACAACATCAACAAATCAGTCCTGAAAATAAAGAATGGTTTGATCCCGCTACCTGTAAAACTTTCGTAAAAGCAATTGTGTAACATTAAATACTTTTTTCATTAGATGACGCAGTGGTGTTGAAAGTTATCACCATCTACAACAAAGACACAGATACCATGGAGGAGGTGCTGCTGGAAGAGTTGCAAGTGTTCAAGGTACTCTATTTACAGATACAAAATGTGAAACAAAAGCAAAATTTGTTCCATTTTGCTGCATGCATGTACAGCATCACATTTAATATTTGCTGCTATTCCACAATATCAGGAGATGTTTCAAAAACACAGATTGTTCATTTTGTTCTTTTAAATCACCAGACGTGCCTGCTGAGAGATGTTCAGAATGATTCAAGTAAATAAATTGTACTTAGATCATTTACATTTCATAACTAGTCTACAAGCGGTAGCTGCTGACATTTTAATTAAAAACTAATTTGGGATGGAAGCATGACGACAGCCCTCCAGTGACAAAGACCGTTATATCAGATCCTGTTACTTTCCTCTCGTAGCATATGATGAATCAGATTCAGTTTCATTATTGAATAACAGTAAACTCTTTAATTATTCCAGGTACCAGCACCAATAAGAGAGATCATAATATCACCTAAAAGGGTAGGAGAAGCATTTGAATCCTACTGTTTCCTTTCCTGTAATTCTGTTGTTTAGCCACAAGATGATAACATTGCAACACTTTTCACTACTTGGTATTGGCAACATGTACATGTACTGTAGCCTGCCTGTGACTATGTAACCCAGTTGAATGAGATAAATATGTAAAGCATATTTATTAAATTAATCTGGGCCTTATATTAATGATCCATGTTGTTGGCACTACAGCAACAACTGTATGTTGGGTCGGATGTGGGTGTGGCCCAGCTCAGACTGCATCAGTGTGACCTTTATGGCTCTGAATGTGCCGACTGTTGTCTGGCCAGAGATCCCTACTGTGCCTGGGATGGTCTCACCTGCTCCAGATACTACCCCGCTGGAGTCTACACCAAGAGGTAACAGCACACACACTTTGTCAACACACACACACACACACACACACAATCTTTTATCCCTGCTGATGTGTGTGCATGTGTCAGCTTTTCACACCTTTACCAGTACATTTCTGTTCTATTATAGCATCTTGCCCTGAATGTCACAATGCCCTGAGGCTGGTTTACCAAGTCATTATCACAGGCACTGACAGACATGAGAACCAAGCGTTATGTAATGCACATAAGTATGCACTTGATCACCTCCCTTCATCTTTTTATTTTTTTCACTCTCTGAATCTGTGGGTTTTCTCTCCCCTTCCTTTCACCCATCTCTCACACTTTCATCATGTTTAAAATTACTCTTTTTTGCTTCCCTATCTCCTATCTCAGCAGACGATTCAGGCGGCAGGATGTTCGCCATGGCAACGCCGTCCAGCTGTGCAATGGGTTGCAAATTGATGGTTAGTGTGTAAAATGAATCTACTGTATGTGTGCATGGGCATACTAGTGTGATTTCACTAAATGTTGTCACATAACTACTGTATACCAGAATATGAATACTGAATATGAAAAAATACAGTGTATGAAGCATCAAAGCATCTAGATGTTAGATTAATTAATGTTCCTCTACTCTGGCACTAAAAGAGGGAAGAACAATACACTCTTTCTTTATTAAGTAATGAGATGTTACAACAGTTCCTTGTCTCTCAACTTGTCTCTGTGTCTTTTATGTTTTGCATTTGATGTCATAGAGGAGCAGTGGCACAGAGCTGAGGAGAGACTGGTGTATGGTGTCGAGGGAAACAGCACTTTACTGGAATGTGTCCCTCGCTCACTCCAGGCCAGAGTGCTCTGGTTCGTACAGAAAGTTGGAGAAAAACATGAGGTCAGTTTGATGCACCAATGCATGCAAATGTTTTACATTTTACTCTCACCTTGGTACAGCTGTATGTATATTCAAACATTTTTGCTTTGACTTACAACCTAAAGTACCAGTTCAGTTCAATTAGAGTGAACAGAATTTAATTTATGCTGCTCAAACTAACAAACCTTTACAGGTAAATAGTGAGTTTTGGGGCTAGTGAGCTGACTGAGACATGTCTGACTAGCACATTGTACTGAGCTATCAGCAACATACTATAGATTGTAAACCTTATGGCAACACATCTGAATGTATTATACACTGACATAAAACTACCTTAAACATTTAGATTTTAAAAAGGTATTTAAAAATGCAGTATATGCTGTAAATGCTGTACAATAGCAAACAGAAACCTGAAATGATTGCATACTTCACTGACACATAAAGCCGAATAATGACTAAATTAATGGCTAGAAAAAATCTGTTATACTGTATATACTTTTTTGTTTTCATTCCACGTAGGTTCGGGGTGATGAGCGGGTTATCATGACCTCCCACGGGCTGCTGTTGTTGCGTATGAAAAGCTCAGATGCTGGTGTGTACATTTGCCAGACTGTAGAACACGGTTACGTGCACACATTATTACGTATCACTCTGCACGTGCTCATAGGCGAGAAGGTGGAGTCAGTGATACGCGCGGATAATGATGGAGAGGATACAAAAGGTGCAGCTCCATGCCAGTCTTCTGTGGGCCTCCCACCAAGCCCCAGCATCAGTCCCAGGGCTCTGGTCCCATCTTCCTTCCCAGGTCCCCACTCCAGGCTGTGGTACAAGGAGTTTCTCCAGCTGATTGGTTACGGGGATGCTCAACGAGTAGAAGAGTACTGTGAGAGAGTGTGGTGCTCTGATAAAAAACGTAAAAAGACCAAAAGGAAGTATGTTCCACCAGGCGGTGAGAAGAGAGGAAAAGGGAGAGGAGAAGAGAACTCCCACAGAGCACCCAGGCACACCTCGGACACCTGAGAAGAACAGAGAATGGCTGCACATACACATACATGCACACACATAGTGTCAAGGTCAGACTCACTCAGTGTTTGCACCATGTAAAGAGTTTTCACTTTGCTTTTAACAAGTGCAGTAACAGAAAAACAACATAAGCTGTGGTAGCTACATTTATCACTCAGTAGTTTGGCTGTGTTTTTTTTCACTTAGTTTAAAAAGCTCAATTTTTGTGCGGTGTAAACTGATTGTGTAATGCAGACTCTGGGTAAACACTATAAACATCAGTGTCAATGCAGAGCAAAGCACCTGGGTGGAAATGGATGACTGATTATGCGACATTACCTCTGATCTGAAGAGACAGAACATAATATATCAGCTCCTGTGGACTGACCCAGTAAACCCAGCTTTCAATCCAAACACACACAGACACTGTTCCATGAAATCTCTGGTCCACCTTTCATTACATGGCAAACTCTCACTGTATCTATTGTGAACGAAAATATCATATGATAAAAGTAATGACTTTCTAATCTTTATTTGTTCTACAGTAACTTATTTTCTTAATTTCTATATTGGGTTTTGTTGTTGTTTATACGTCATAAACTGGAAAATGTTGTTTTTGTACAGTGAACATTACTTTGGGTATTACAATACAGAAAAATATTTTATTTTACATTTTATTGTAATCATACCATCAATCAAAATAACTGCTATTTAAAAGTTGTCTCATCAGTGGATATTATTATTGTTGTTAGTGTCTACAGTTTTATCTATAACTGTGATCAAATGTGCCAACAGTATTGTGTGTATTGTTTATTGTATTTATCTAAATATTCAGATCTTTGTGTGGACACCTGGTGACTATAACTGTACTGTATATTCAAAAAGCCCTCACGTCTGCCTTGTCCCATCTTTTCCTGCTCTCTCTCTTTCTCTCTGTTACAGTTTATGCCTTCCCTCCTCTTTCACCTTTTTTCTCCTTCATCCACCACCCCTTGTGATTGTCTATAACAATGTCACATTTATAATTACCTTCACAAAACAAACTAACAACAACAACATAAAGTACAGCACAGCATCACAGCTGAGCACATAAAAGCAAGAACAAATTAATGTTAAAGTGACCATACAAGCATGACATTAGGAAAACTGATAGGTCAGCCTCATGAATATTCACGTAATCCTGAGATGACAGACACATTAAATTATATCATATTAAAGCGAAGTTTATTGTAGTAGTTATGTTAAGAACAGAGTCTAGAGATTTTATTTTTTTCTCCATTTGGTCTGTTTTTGCATAGTTAAGGCCATATGTCCCCACTCATCATTCTCTTTGAAATATTCTTTAAATAAGGCCCATTGAAAATATTGTGTATCTTAGAGAATAGTCCATGTAAATACTTGACATTAAAAATGACGGACCATCCTTCTCAGGTGGCAAAGTACCCATCACACCTACACACAAACACACACGCACATTTTATTTCCTTCATCAGATGACAAAAGATTAACAAAGCAAATTTTTGCTCTGCATTTGGGGAATAAATGTAAAATAAATTATATTTAACATTTGTGATCATTATGTGAGGATTTATTAAGATATTAAATATAAGGACTACTTCAACAACTTAAAAAATTAATTTGACTATGGTGTTAATTTCCTTTCTGATTATACACAAGTCTCAACTTAGAGGTGTCCACAACATCAGTTACAACTGACTTATACATTAATTGATACTTATATCTGTTTAAAATTATAATAGCATATGTTAATACCAATTTATCAAATGTGTGTACTGCCTGCACTATAAATGTTAAATGTCTAGAACAACCAGTAAACTCTGGTTACGTGATTTTGTTTCCACAGTGAGCAGCTCACTGGGACACCATACTCATTTAAATTCTGCCTAGGTCCACCTGAGTCAGTCGGGTGCTGAAGGCATTTGAGAATGGAGCTCATGCTGCTGATTTATTCCACATGGCTACCATAGCAACAGGCTCTGAACCAGTTCACCTCGTCTGCTCATCAAAGCTCTCTCTGTCAAGTCAACACCGTTTCTCTGGCCCCTGGGCCCCTCTAGCCAGTGGCCACTGGAGCCACTTATGTATCCAGCTCTTAGTTAAGTTATGGTCTTAGTTAAGCTCAGAAGTGCCCTTGTTTCTCCTGGGACAGAAGCTGCTAGTTGGAGCTTTTGACAGACAGATGCCATCTGTCAGATGCAAAAATAGAGCTTGAATCTGGGTTATGGTACAATTCAATGCTCAAAAGGCAAATGTAATATAATGAAATTATGTTTATCCATTCATTGATCTACAAAGGGATAAAAAAAGGCTGCTATAATAAATGTGCTATACAGAAAAGAAAGAGCTTTCTCTCTATTTGCGCCCTCTTCCTCTTTCCCGTCGTCTTTGTTGTCTCCACACGGCTCTTTTCCAATCAGAATCCAATGCACCAGAACACTTTATTACAAGTGAAAATGGAATGAGATGGAATGAGAGCTTATGAGGCAGTGGGAAGTGAACGTTGAAGGATAAACAGTAAACCAGCTTCTACAGATAGTAACGCTCACATTTATCACTGTGAACAGTACACTGTATGCGTGCATGTACATGTTTGTGTGACTGATTGTGTTTGCTTTGAAGGCTATGTCTTCAAAGCAAACAGCAGCCCAGTAGATATGAACAGACTGTTTCTCTTCTTCTCCTTTGATTTAGTGTTATCAGTGAAATACAAAGCTAACCTCACAACCACAGGTCTATTGCAAAATGTCCCTTGCTTTCATATAGATCAGTCATCTTATTCATAAAGTAGCCTTGTTTTCTTTCTTCCTGACCTGTCAGCTACCGATTCTTAAATTAAAGCATCGGAGAAATACATTTATGTTCATATTCCAATTCAGTTCTCCAGCCTTCATTTAGGTCCTTATTATCCTGCTCGGTTGCGCTGCAGTGCATTTAATATTTTCATAAAACTTACCTTGCTGGATTTGCATAAGTTCATGACCATTTTACAAAATATCTGTTAATGTTTTTAGAATAAGGAAGCTGTGTTTTATCTCCTAAATATTCCTGCCACATATGCTACAAATGAAGGTTAAACCTCAAAAACAATCGCTTTGAACATGTTGATAAGTGAACCGATAAACAAAGGGGAGCTGCTATCAGTGGTGGCACAGGCAGTGGCTTGCATATCAGGTTAGGACAAAAGGGACTCCAGTTTTGAAGAAGGGTGTATATTTCTCACCAGCACACATGGTGACGGCACACACACACACAGATGTATGTAACACATTAAATACATACAAACTGAAATAATACAGATATCAACACAATGTTCACACGAGCAGTGTGTCAGAGTGTAGCGTGTTATCTCACTGACACAGCTGTCACTGAGGTACATTTCCTCCTCAGCAGTCAGTACATTAAGCACCAGCAGAGGTTGGACTGACCACTGCAAAATGTAATTTTGTGCATGTGACTATTTATTTCCTTTTGTGTACATAAAATTTGTTTTTGTAATATTGCTTTGTCACATATTGCTTGGAAATGCATCTGAGACACCCATATTGTGTCATTAAAAATCAATCCATTCATTCAACATGATTCCTTGGCTGCACATGTGTGTCCCTTTCTATAATCCTGGAGAGGCGGCCGCGCTGTTATATAAAAGATGTCTACAACTCATCATGCTGTGGTGTTTCCCACAGCTCACATATTTTACGACACACAAGCTTGAGAGGACAGCTGAGGGAGAGAGAAAGACAGGCAGCATATATCATCTGGATTTTTTCCTCTGTTGATGGTCAGTGGAAAGCAGAGAAGGTAGAGTGTGTCAGAGAGAGAGAGAAATCGGAAGTGAAAATTAAAAGTAGAGGGAAATAAAAAGAGAACAGATGAACATGTCCTCAATAAGACCTGTGATGTGGGTTTGAACCCTATTCATCTTGGAGTTTTTCCTCCCATGGGATCTACAGGCCTTTGAATTGCATCACTGTTGAACTCTAAAGTCAGTAGAAGTGGTGCTGGTACCTGAAAGTCAGAAACACAGATGCCCCAAAATATTCAGGTACCAATGAGCTTAGCATATAGTAGCTAAAAATATAACAAAATATGACATTTTTGAAATTACCAGAATGCCTGAAAGCCATCTAAACCCATCTATGAAATGTTGTTTGGTTGCTTGTTTGTGTGTTTGCATGCACATATGTACATTATGTTAAGTGAAAGTAATGCCCCATGCCATGAATGTGATGTCATTAATCTGGGTGTAATCACAACATTTGTGCCCCTGTGGGAGCTATTCTCTCCTAATCCATGTCTTTATCCCTGCATTTCTCCCATTACATCACTCTGACCTTTGCACTGTAGCAGTCCCAACAGCTGGCTGAGGCTGTTAAACAACAAACAACACACAAGTCAGGCAACACATAACCACAGTGGCTCTACATGCTGGGGAAAACAGGAAGAGCAGAACTCAGAAGGTGTAGCACCAGAATACACAAAGAACAGAGTGGTTTCACTTATAAAAGCTTGACTATAAATATGGGGATATGAAATCTGAAGCTCTACTCTCAGTGTGCAGTGGAGTAGAAAAAGTTGCTCTATACCCCTATATATACTGGTTTGCTGGAAACCCCACAAGGTTTTTACAGCTAAAGGTGTAAATACATTGCCTGATCAAATGAGCACAAACTGTGGGCAGCCAGTAAACTTGCAGTCTGCTGAGCTTAACCATTAATGAATATGCCTAGCTTTATAGTCTTTTTTTGTCTATGTTTATATAAATGAGTATAGTTGATTCAAACTGACCTGGACCTAATAATATCAACATGAAATAAGCTGAATTTTGAATAGACATGTTTTTTCTTACCTGGAGAGGGGGTTAAAGATGGAGAAATAAGCCACAAGAACATTTTTCACAACGCTGAGTCAGCCATGGACTAGTGATGAGGCTCTGTGAGAGACACTGCTTAAGATGCCAACGGATGTAAAAGCAAAGACTGGATTTCTTCCACAGAAAAAGTAGGGATTTATATGAGAGATTTAATTAAAAGTGTTAAGAAGATTGTTCAGCCTTTTTGACATTTTCAGAAACATTAATCAAAGAAGCTTGTAGTAAGCTAATACCTTGAGAGTGATTAAATTAGATTTGTCTCATATGTAATACATCACTGATTAACTCTTAGTGTTAGCTTTAGCTTTTTAGGTACTGTAACCCAGTAGAAACTATAGGAAATCAGGTTACATAATTTTATTTATTTTTTACTGTCATACTGTCATATTCTGTTTGTTCATTATTCTTATTCCCGGTTTATTTACATGTCTGTTAGTAGTATTTTATTTTGAAGCGTTTCCTGTGGCTCAAGCGATGTGTAATGAAAGTTATTTACTTCTGGACCGTCGTGGCTAGGTTTTTTAGATACCCTGAAAACTTCCGAAGTTTTCTCTCCTTGATGAAGGAGATGGCGAGCCACTGTAGGACATGGATACTGTTCCACTGACGAGGAAGCCTCGTCCCTTTACTTCCATCGTGACAGTATATCACTGTGGGCCCACCTCAATTGTTTTTTTGGGTGCACCTGAGCTGACTGACCGACATTAACACTGACTTAAACCACACCCAACTTAAAAGGACAAACAAGCTGACTTTGAAACCGAATTTAACAAACCTTACAAACTGAGATGAACCCGAGGAAAGGGAGTACACAGGGATTGAAACTGCACCTGGTTCTTAAAGGGACATTCTCCCTGTGGTTAAAGACAGGGGAATTCACCTCGCAGTATATTGTGTCATTCCACAACATTGAATGTGAATTTGTTTTATATTATCACATAATTTTGTAACTTTTATTTTCACAGAACATAGTTACTAATGTAGAAATGCCTCTTGGCTTCAGCTTCTTATGTCTGTCACTCTTCTCAACCCCTTCCTACGAGCCTAGACACTGGTTCACTGTAGACTAACATCCATTTATGACCTCCTGGTGTTACATTTGTTACCCTATATTTCAGTACAAGGCAGAACTGTCCGTCATACTGTATATAAGCTAAGATTATGCAACAAACTATATAGTATATATGAAAAATGCTCAATCTAACTTGTCTCTCACTGTTCAATGCAATTTCATTGTGTTGTTTAATCTTCTAATCATTTCCAACTGGCATCTATAACTATGCAAGAGATGTATATGTGTACATGCATACTGTACAGACAGCATTAATAAATAAACAACTGCAGTTTAGATTTACTCAGTCTCATCTTTTCGCCTTGGGTATATGCTAGTGTAGCTGTAGTGATACAGGAAAAATAAAACATAAAAAATGCATGATATGTTTTTAGAGCATATTTGGCACGTGCGTTAGCTATTACACAAACACCTCTATAAGATACTGCAGGAGGATATGAACACACCTTATTCACCTACATGATATAAATGATCTGTAATTTAGAATTTAGCAGCCCAGCCAGCACCACTGTGGGAGACTTGCTTCAAGTCATGTGTGCACGTAGCACACTTACACTTGAAGGTGAGCTGCATAAACCCAAAATATGATTCTCAATATGGGCTGTTCAAGGATTTTATGAGGTACTTTTTCAGGGACTACATCAGGCACCAATACCACAGCAATGTGTGCATTACAGCAGCAGGCAGCTGGAGGCCTGTAGTTGCTGGTGAATATTTGATGAGAGAATGGATCCTTTCCCAGGGCAGGTTGCGTACAGTGTGCATACTTAGTCGCACACCCCAGCACACGCAGACATACCAGGTGGTGTAGTTTCTCAGCTGCTGTACAGTCTTATGCCAAACAGGTGCCAGTGAAGGTGATATTAGAGTATAACTTCCAGATGAAAAGCACACCAGATAGTGATGCCTTTCAATGGTCATGGTCTCCATCTTAGAACTCACTGATATACACACTCATCTCCACATGCAAGGTCATATTCTCTGTTCACCATCTTTCAAATGGCATATTAAATGAAAGAGGACTATTATAGGAAGAGGAATATTAAGAGAAAGTAAAAAGAAGATGTAACTGAGCAGTTATAAGTGGAGTAGCACATTCATTCATATTTAACCTTGCCCATATTTGTACAGTAGCATTCCACACTTGAGGACCAGTTATTATTACCAACTATTTATTCAAACATCCTGTTTTTGAGAGTTTGACCCCATTTATTATAAAAGTTTTTCAGGGTTTGATTGAAGTGGTGCTGGTACCTGATGAAAGTCAGCAACACAGATGCCCCAAAATATTCAGGTACCCTTTAGTGATGCTGCTGAGAATATAGTAGCTAAAAATATAACAAAATATGATTTTTTAGTTCACTGCCTGTCTGTTAACTAAACAGAGTTTGCCTATGACATGGTACACTGGTAAGGCATGAGACCTCAGGTAGTCTAAAACCCCATCTTCTTTTACACCTCTTCAATTATATACAACCTACTGTCTAGACCTCATCACAGCACATCTACAAACATTCTGATCCAACTCCTGCAAATCAGCAACCAACACTGTTCATCAAACAGACATATACTGTAAATAAACATCAGACAGCATCCTGTGAACCACCAGTGTCATCAGCTCAGTTGTAGGGAGAGTATTTTGCCTATTTCAGTATAAGTCTGTCACATGATGGGTAAATGTATTTCTGAGACCTTTTGTTATAGAGAAAGAGATTTGCTTGAAACACAATGCACATACAGCATATAGCACATACAGTATGTATGAGTCCTATGGCAGTTTATTAATGGAAACAACACCTGTCTGATGTATAAAGACAGCAGGAACCTATTACTCAGGGCATTTGCAACTTCCAGTAAAGACTTACTCTGACATTAAAGCAGTTGGAGCTCTGCTAGGTTTACTTTCCATTTCCATTAAGGGATTTATTTAGGCTATTGTATTTCAATCTTCAATCTTCATGTGTCAGTGACTTATTTCTCAATGCATATGGCATTTATCAATGTATTGTCCTTATTTCCTTTATCAGACTAGATGCATTTTTTATCCTACTCACCAATTTTTTTCACCGCCCACTCTCTTTTGCCACTGTGATTCTGATCAGCAGTAATTTCCTGTTCACTGATTTGTAGGATTTGAGGGCATGAACTGTGCTATCCTGGGAATTCTCTCATGGCAAGGCAGCAGAGGGAGGGGCTGGTGGGAAAAGCAAGATTAGAATCGGAGAAATAGTGATAAGGGTATTCTACTAGATGCTGTTTCTTTAAGAGTATTTTTAGACCAGCGGATAGCAGTGGTCACTCGTCAGGAAAAAAAGAGTGAGTGGCTTTGGAGACTTGTGCAGTGGCCCTGCATGATGGAGAGTGAGGAAGGGAGCAGACAAGTACAAACCATTCTCTGTAGCAACACATAGCAGACTGCCAAAGCTTGATACCTCTGCCTGTGTAACATTCACGTATAAACAACGTGCACACAATCAGGTTATCAGTCAGTCAATTTTGTTGTTGTTTATAATGCTTATAATGTGAAACTAAGTACTGACTTAAATTATGACTTAAATTATAGGTAAATAACCAGATGTTCAAGAGGAAGAAGGGCCCTTGATGTCTGTCTAACTGTGAGCCAATGAGCCATTACATTTTAGTGATTAATAACATACCATGTGGCAGGTGACCTAATACAAAGTATGCTTGTCTTAAATTATACTTTAAAATCAGTTTATCCATAGACAACATTCATTTTCTATTTGTTGTTTTAGTGCATTCCACTGTTCTTCTGATTCCACCTTGCGAGTAGTGTTGTGAGTCCATATTTCCCCCCTGCTCGGGGCAGATATGTAAATTTAATGACACTGGCAAAGTGCGTGTGATCAGGTTACTGTATAGATTACATGGTGATCCTGTCAAACACACAGGCACAGAGACCTAGAGACCCAGAGAGGATAGCAATACACCTCCATGCAGGTTACTGCTCCACACTGCACCGGCTCTGTTCCAGAGACAACCATGCCGGGGAAAAACTGCTTTGCCTTCCTCAAGGGTCAGCGTCAGAGGTGTGTGTTTTTGCAAATTAAATTGTATTTTTTACAAATGTGAAAGGAAGATGACTGCTTGGTCTTGATGCTCTTGAAATTGCAGTTTCATCTATAAGTATACCAGCTGACTGGGTTAGAAACTGCTTGGCAGAATTATGCTCTGGTGTGTTGGCTTTGGCTTAATTAAAATGAGAGAGAAATAGAAAGAACTGCTTCTGAGCTCTGTTTGCTCTGCATGTATGTATACAAAGACGGGTGTGTGGTGCCAGGACGAGGTCCAGTTGTGCAGGGAAGAACACAAATGATCTACAAATGTGATGTCTTTCTAATGGTGCATGCCTGAGTGAGCAGAACAGCACTGCTGCACTTGTCAGATGGGCCTTACCCTGTGTTTTTATTAATATTTGGAAAATGGGAATCAGGAATAACTTCATTAATAGCTATTATTAAATGACTCTGGGTTTCTCCCAGGGAAGCAAGTCTTGATGGTTTACACTGTTGCCTCTTAGAAAACTGGTCCTAGATTCGTTCTCACAGTTAAAAGCTAAAAGTTAAAAACTACGAAAAGACGCGTAAATGTAGCTGAGCCTTGCAGTAGATTGGAGACGTGCCCGGGAAGTTCAGGATGTACATGACCTCTCTCTCTATAGGCTGCAGACCCTAAAACCTTGGTTAGTATAGATTTCTTCCCTAGGAGATCAGTTTTCACTGTATGTTACACAGTATGAAAGGACTAATGTTGACTTGATTTAAATGTAAGCACGCAAGCACAAAAAACTTTAGTTAAACCTTGAGGCCTGTCAGTCGTGATGACAACAATCTTTTGTAGCACCACTCATCAAACAGTAGCCCTACCTTCTTCTAGATGTGGATGTTGGATAAATGAGAGAAGAACAGAAGCTTCTGGTAAACTAACGTAGGCTTTGTTTCTATATTAGGAAAGCTAAATCATACCACAGAACAATCACACCACAGAATAATAAAGCAGAGTAAGTAAGGTTATTCATCTTCTGATTCCTGCTGGGAATTTCTGTTCTGTTTTCTTAAGGAATCTGGTTGAACTGAAAGGAAATGAACAGAAATATATATTATAAAGGCGTCTGAAATGAATTTTATCTCACTCTCTTGTGTGAATGTACTCACTACAATGGTGAAGCCAGACAAAGGAACCTGCAGGCAAAAAAGCGTTTTAATATTCAAGCTTTCCAACCTGTTCCCCATGAGCAGCTTGAATTATTTTCACTCCTCAATACACATGAGAGCATACAATTTATTTTGGGGTCTGTCTTTGTAAGAATAAGCAATGTTGTTTAAAATCTATGATTCTTCAGCTGCGTGAGTGTAGAAATCAAGTGTGGTCTGGTGTTATCAGAGAGTGAATGGCAGAAAAAGGATGGTGACTGTGGAGATAGTAGACATTGCATTTAAAGTGACAAGCGGGGAGAGATAAAATGAAAAGAACATGATGGTATCGCATCTGTTGATTTCCTGCTGTCTCACGTAATATTCTTGACTGACAAACACGTCTCACTTGTGGAGCAGAATTAAAACAATTTAACATCATAAAAAACATTAATGATAGTAGTTGTTTGTCAGTCCGCTCAGCTTTTACAGTAGTCATAGCTATATGTCACACCACATAATAAGTACTAAGATGGAAGGACATTCTACTAATCAGTCACTCATGTTTTACTTCAGTAGGACCAAACAGATGTTTAAAGGATTGACAAACTGACAAACTGATGACAAACCGATAATAAGGCTGAACAAATGTGAACAGTGAAAACAATTTGAAAACAATACAAGACCAAACATGAAATAAAATGTGATACATTATAAATAATATAAATAATATAAACTAAAATTAAAACTAGAAAACACAAATCAACTGCGATGACAAATTATCGTATTTAAAAATTAGCCAGCAGTGACACGTTCTTTTTTGATATTCTACAAAAACAGGAAGAGGATTATCACTTATTGTTTCCACTAAAAAGATTTTTAAGAAGGTATAAATAAGCAGTCCAAGATTACTTATAGGATTTCCGGCCCATGCACAAGCCCACAGCAAAGTTACAGTACAGTCTATATCCCCAGATGGAGACTGTGCTGATGAATGTTTCCTGTGTCTGTGTGTGTATGTGTGTGTGTGTGTGTGTGTGTCTGCAATCAAGCCAAATGTGGCGCCTCCCAAAGAGAGACCATAGCGATTCTGCCGCTCACACATCACAGATGACGTAATTCTTCCAGACACCCACACACCACTTGCTCTCCATCCTTCCCACACATCTCACTCATGCTTTCCGCACACTAAATAGGAATGTAGCTTCTGTGTGTCGTGAGGAAATTTGCATATAAATGTGAGGAGCACGAGTCTTTAAAAAAATGCTAAATACATAAATAACAAATAATGGCAGACGATAACTAAGTTCAATCGGTTTATTAGTTGGCAAAAGGATGATTTATGTGAGATTTCCCATCATCCTTTTTCTTGTATATCAATTTTACTCACCACAAGATCATATTCTTCAAACCAACAGCTTTATTCTAATACCAAGTGTCTAAAGCAGCTCGACTGCATTTCTACAACAGTTGGATGAAGGTCAGCACAGGCTTGGACAAGAATCCCAACTTATCCATTTATCTTGCCTGAGCTGGAAGAAAAAAAAAAAGACTAAAAAGCTATTTTTTGATCACTCCGACAGTGGCACATGATAGAATTGCCAAGACTGTCTTTTCACATCACATCTGCTCTGTAGAAAAAAGGCAAGTGCAGAGAGAAAAGAGAGGTTACACAGACCTAAGAGGTGCTTTGTGCCTGCTGCTGTTCACTTTCTGTTATATACATATTCATTAATTATCCTGTGAAATAAAACAAGGCAACATTAAGCTTTAATATATAATGTTGACAGTCTATGCAGTGGAAAAACTGCTGCACAATGATAAAAAGCAACCTGGTTAAAAATTAATTTATTGTTGCTAAACATGTCAAATAATCAAATAATCCCTCCTCACTCACGGTCACTACACTGCCATGAGACATCTGTCAAAGGTCGCTGAGAAAATCGCCACCACATCATGCATGACAGTGAATCTTAAGGTCCTACTGAGCACACGTGACTCCGGGGAAATAAATCGCGTTGTCCCTTTTAATTCCAATTTCCGTGCGTGATATATATTGTGATCACCTGTCAGATGCGGCGCCTGCGCACTGGAGTGGGAGGCGGAGTGGATGCTGGTCGCTCACAATCTGCTGCCCTGTGCCCTCCATCCCTCGGCGATAAGACAGACCCGAACAGGGGATATACGAGGAGGTTTGGGCGAGGATGGGGAGACGTGTCTGCCGTTGATGAAGGTACACTTTTCGTAGGTTTTAGTGGAAAATCGCGCCTCAGTGTTTGACATTGTGACCGTGGCGGGTGAAGGATGCTCGGCTGCAGGAGG
Source organism: Helostoma temminkii (assembly GCA_900302695.1). Taxonomy (NCBI): domain Eukaryota; kingdom Metazoa; phylum Chordata; class Actinopteri; order Anabantiformes; family Helostomatidae; genus Helostoma; species Helostoma temminkii. Next base: position 18,047 of record OMLM01004129.1, on the reverse strand, counting down.
GGAGGAGATGAGCGGGGGGACACAGAGCGAATAACAGATGGTATTTCTGGAGATGCCACCAATGACAGGGTTTTAGCTGGGTTTCCTCGCTCATGTAGGCTCATTTGAAATATTGTAGCACAATATACAGATAGTTAGGAAAAGTGAAGAGGCTCCTGGTCAAGGGCACAGCTCAAGTAATTCGTGTATGTGTGTGTGTGTGTGTGTGTGTGTGTGTGTGTGTGTGTGTGCTTTTTTATTTTTTTTAAACCTCAGCTCACCAGTACGCTTGGAGCTGTCATTACCTCGTACCCTCTGCGGACTAGCATGTTTATGGTTTAGAGTAGTGGATGTGTAGTGAACGCTGCTTTTTGCTACGATTAAAAGCTGTGGAAACGTCCACTCATTCGCCTGTGGCTGAACGGTTGCTGCTAGTGGACTGAGCGTAGCACAGACTAAATCCAGCTGTTGTAATATCGAAAGAGGATTGATGATCACAGATCTGTGCCGCTCCTGACGTTTTAAAGTGTCCGTGATCACTGTCATTGCATTCCCCCCCTACCCGGATGTGCCTGCAGTTTCTACAGACAGAGCGCTAGATTTCCTGTGTCTTGCTGCTGTACAACATGCCCTGCATGGGATTACTCACTCCGCGACACTCGGTGCCATTTGGGTGATGGATGCGGAAAACCCGAGGGTGTGATTATCAGATGAAGCTGAATTTATTCACAGTGGGAGAAAAACAGTTACCTGGACGTGAGTCCACCTTCCATTGTCGTTTGAATGTGGTTGTAGTAGCCGGTGGCAGCGTCCTGTGTTGCACACAGCTCAGTATTGTGTTGCCTGCTGAAAGGGATCTCGGAGGTTTGTATACGCTGTGCTCATCGGAGCGGCTCCGACCCCTGTCCATGGTGCTGAAAGCAACAGTCGTAGCAGAGTAAATCATAGTGAGGCAGAATCATTAATGACCTTAACTGTGTAGAGGCGACGACTGCTGTGGAAACGATAATCGTTTGATCCGGGATGAAAGGAAGTTTTATTTATCAAGCACTGTGCTGTGTCACAGATTAAATCATGTTCACAGTGAATTCAAATATCAATTCCTCTATGGGAACATATGCAGTTTACAGATTTAGATGCACCCTTTTAAACGGAAACGTTATCCACATGCTGTTATGTAACACGATGCGCTCCTAAGTGCAGATATGACTTGATTACAATTTTGTGGTGTGTATTAGAAAGGGCTGGATGTTACTTTACACTGTACATCCATGATGTCGAGTTTCTGCTGCTTTAGTTTTAATTTAAAATCATGTGTTTATTTTATCAGACATCAAATTAGCTGAGACAGAACTGTAAATGTATTTTCTGAATTCTCACACTCTCTTTTACTATCCCTCACTCTTGTCTTTTGCCCTGTCATATCACACTGCCTCTCTCTTTGTTTCTCATGCATTTAGGAAGTCTGATGTCGATGCTGAGCCAGAGGAGAGCCCAGGGAGCAGCAGCAGCAGCAGTAGCCGTAGCAGCAGTGGGGCTGTAGATGCCCTCTCCACAGCTCCGGCCTCAGCTGTGCCTCAGGCCTCTGAGGGAGAACCAGGACAGAGAAGAGACAGCTCCTGCTCTGACTCTGACAGTCCTGTAGATTCCAGCTCCTTTGAAGAGGAGGAGGAGGAAGACCCCAATATGTTTTCTTCCAAATTCCTTAGTGGGGCCAATCCCCTCAGTGCTGTGTCCTCTGCTGTAAATAAGTTTGGCTTATTTGGAGATGATGGGGAGGGAAATAAAAATCAGAATGCACCTCCCCAGCAGGCAGTGAAGCCATCTGGAGAGCAGCAACCAGGAGCAGGCCCTGGGAAAGCCCCTCAACAGCAGCAGGGACATCAAAAATCGGGCCAGCACCCCTCTTTGCAAAAGACCCAGTCTTCTCCTAAACAAGGATCACCACAGCAACATGGGAATGCACAGACTGGACCCCAGAACAAGTCTGGTGGACAGCAAACTGCTCCAAAAGCAGGGACACAGCCTGGAGGCCAAGTGCAGCAAGGCTCACCAAAGCCAGGAGCTCAGCAACAGATTCTGTCTAAGAGTGGAGCACAAACAGGATCTCCAAAGGCATCATCACAACAGCAGGTTCAAACTAAGACTGGTGCACAGCAGCAACAACCTACAAAGACTGGGCTGCAAGAGTCTACAAAGGCTGGACCACAAAAAAAAGGGTTAGAGCAAGGGTCACCTAAAATGGACCAGAAGCATCAGGGGTCACCCAAAATTAGCGAACAACAGCATGGCTCAACTAAGGTGGGACCACAGCAGCAAGGCCTTGGGACTACACCCCAGCAGAAATCGTCTGATAAGCCTGGGCCTCAGCAAGAAGGGCTTAAAGGACCCAGCACACCTGGCAAGTTGCAGACAGGGACTTCATCACCAGGAGTAACTAAAGCTGGATCTCAGTCAAAAGCAGTAGCCAAGTCCCTTTGTCCAGTTTGCAACACAACAGAACTTAATATCCATACCAAGCAACCACCTAACTATAAAATATGTACACATTGTAAAACTGATGTGTGCAGCTTGTGTGGCTTCAGTCCCCCAGACTCTGATGTAAGTAGTGGCTGAGTATGTTGCTTTTTTATCACTATTTTCATATCATCTCATGAGTATGCTTTGTTCCAACTAAATGTGCATATATTTTATCTCCATAAAGTCTATGGTACAGCACATACCATTCTCTACAAATTTTGTATAGTTATCTTTTAGTCAATAGTTTTCTAGTTAACAATTAGCTGTATTATATATTATAACAATAATATAATATATATAGAATTAATTTGCATTAATCATTGTCAAAATGTTTTGTTTTTTTGTATATAGGGGCATGAGTGGCTTTGTCTTACCTGCCAGATCCAGAGAGCGCAAGATACTTCTAAAGCAGTGGGACCTTCTATGAAAAAAACCAACAAGGTTTCTACTGCAGTTCCATCTTCTGCTGCACCTGTCAAAAACGAAATGTCAGCACCAGATTCAACTCATAAAATGCAGCCAACATCCGCAAAAGTTCCAGTCAAGGGTGAAGCTTCTAAAGAATCTGAAAGTCAAAAACAGACCAACACAGCATCTGTTAAGAAAATGACACCTGAGACCCAAAGAAGGTCTCAAAAGCCAGACCAGATTAGTCAAACTGGGCCCAAGCAAAGCAGTGCCACCCCAGCTTCTCAGCAGGAGTCAGGAGGCTTATTTGGTTTTGGTAGTGCTAAAACTGGAGCTGCTAAACCTGAAGAGTCTGTGACAGGAAAGGTGTTTGGTTTTGGCGCCTCAATTTTCAGCTCTGCATCTACTTTGATGGCATCAGCTGTGAATGATGAATCTAAAACCACTCCTCCAGTTTCCCCCAAAATGCAGTCCTCAAAGCAGACGAAATCACCTGCCAAAATGTCAGAGCAAGGCAAGAAACAAGAACAACCCCATCAGACAAAGACACATCCAGCAGGACAGGCCAAAGCAGACAAAATTCCATCAGAGACTCCAACAACTGCTGCAGCTGCCCAAAGTACTTCTACAACAGGCCAGTCCACGTGTCCACTCTGTAAGGTTGTGCTCAATGTGGGCACCAAGGATTCTCCCAACTACAGTACCTGCACTGAATGTAAAAACACTGTGTGTAACCAGTGTGGATTTAACCCCATGCCAAATGTTAAAGAGGTAGGAGCATAAGAATCCTCTAAAAGACAGAAAATGTATGTGTGATACTATGCTGTGAAAAAGCATTTGCCACCCTTTTAATTTTTTTTTTTATATTTGTCACACTTAAATCATTCAGATATATAGATACATATATAGATACATAGACAAAGATAATCCAAATACATACAAAATTATGATTTTGTTTATTAAGGGAAAAAAGCTGTCCAAACCTGCCCTCTGATGCTAAATCATGAATTAACTGCTGAAAATGAAATGAATGCCACTTCTGACCAAAAATAACACAAATTCTTGTCTCACATTTGCCAAAAAATATCATAATTATCTTCCAGACTTTTTGTCAAATATTCTGTGGACTGATGAGACAAAAGTTTAACATTTTGGAAGGTGTGTATCCCGTTAAATGTGGTGTAAAACTAAAACAGCATTTCTATAAATAGAACATATCAACAGTCAAACATGGTGGAGGTAGTGTGATGGTCTGCAGCTGCTTTGCACTTCAGGACCAGGTTGACCTGCCGTAATTACTAAAATTAATTCACATAGGACCGCAGGCAGATTTGGACAGTTTTTTTTTCAGTTAATAAATAAAATCATCATTTTAAATATGCATTTGTATTGACTCTGATTATCTTTGTGTAAAATAAAAAATTGTTTCATGATCTAAATCATTTAGTGAGTGAACTGAAGACAGTGAGGAAGGAACATGTGATTTTTTTTTTTTTCAAAAAGACTGGATAGATCACATGTAATTTTGGAGCCTTTAAGTGTCATTATTTAGATGATTTCAAATCAGTTGTTGCTTGAATGACCTGCTGAAGCAACAACTCATTACAATTAGTTATTTTCATTTTATTGTTTGAAGAGCTATTCTCAAATAGTACTGTAGGTCTCATTTAAAAGAATATATGTAATTTGTTCTGACAGAATTTAAGGGTAATTAGAGATAAATGATTTATTTCTGATAAACCCTCATAAATATTACATATAATCTAAATTCTTGTAAAAGAGCTTTATGGTTACCTGAATAGACATTGTCCAGTCCTTGTGTGAAAGTTGCAATGTTGCAAAGCCATTTTATTTCATAATCTACTTATAAAGACTTAAAAGACTTTGTAGCAGACCCTTTGGCAGATGTGGGCTACACTCCCATTAAAAAGTAGCAGAACAAATATACATGCACCTTACGGGGATTACCTTGTAGGGAATGCCACACAGATGTGGTAAGTTTACATGGGCTTGACACTTGACTCTGTAATTCAATCACAGTTCGCAGGCTACCTTGCCAAGGACAGTCCAAGGCTACTTGATATACTGTGATCGTACTTGTGATACTGCTTAATCTAATGGCTAAAACAGTAGTGAACTTAAGATAAGGAGGGAGAGTCATTCTGTTCATTTTAGAAGCACTCTGTGAAAGTTAATGTTCTAAATTTTATTCACTGGAGCATTGTCATTACTGTCACTTGCCCTTTTAATTTGCAAGTTAAACAAGTCTTTATTTTTTACAAGCTCACATTCACTTTTTTATACTAATATAATTCATGAAACTAAACTTTAAATATGGTTAAATATAAACATTTAATCTGGGGTTTTGTAAAAAACTGTGGTTAAAACTGAATGTTGCCAAAAGCACAAACAGGGACCAAGCTTGATTTGTCATTATTCAAACGCATATATAAATTTTTCTGTATGTTGTATTTTTAAGGGAAAGGAGTGGCTTTGTCTAAACTGCCAGGTGAAACGTGCTGCTGGAGGAATTGAAACTCTGAAAGACACAAAGACTACTCTGGCACAGCCTACACCACAAAAGATTTCTGCACCAGGCTCTCCTCAGAGGAAGATATCTACACCTGCAGCACAGTCACCCAAGGCTGATGCTGCTAAAGCAGCAGATAAACAGGCAGCCATAGTTCCTGGTCAGAAAACACCTCAGGATAGTCGCAAGTCAGGTCCTCAGAAACAACCAGACCAAACAAGCCAACTGGCACCAAAACTGGGAAATGCTACTGCAGCCACACAGCAAGATTCAGGAGGCTTCTTTGGTTTGGGTGGTCCTAAAAGTCAGACTGATGCTGTAAAGCCTGCAGAGTCAGTAACTGGGAAGATGTTTGGTTTTGGTGCCTCCATGTTCAGTTCAGCATCCACTTTGATTTCTTCAGCTGTTCAAGATGAGCCCAAAACTACACCTCCAGTTTCTCCCAAGTTCCCCACTGCCAAGAAAACAGAACAGGATAGGAACCCAGAACAACCCCAAGAGGCAAAGGCTCCTCTGTTAGTACAGCCAAAAGTGGACAAACCTCAATCAGAACCATTAAAGCAAGCATCAGCTTCCCCAGCTTCCAAAGCAGGCCAGTCTACCTGTCCTCTCTGTAAAATCCAACTCAATGTTGGTTCTAAAGATCCTCCCAACTATAACATGTGTACAGAGTGTAAAAACACTGTATGTAACCAGTGTGGATTTAACCCCATGCCAAATGTTAAAGAGGTAAGATAATAATATTATTCTATAAATTACATTGTTTCTTGTATTCATAGTGTAATTAATATACTGAATTGTTAACAGTAAAATGTTAACAAGATTGTAATCTTTCTTTCTAATATAGGTGGAGTGGTTATGTCTCAATTGCCAGATGCAGAGAGCACTAGGAGCATCTGAGCCCCCAGGAACTCCAATGATTAAACTACAAGCCTCACCAAGCAAATTCACTGCAGATGCTAATACTCTAAAGAAGGAAGCTGTCCCACCACATGAACCTCAAAAGAAAGACAGTCCAGAATCTAAAATTAAGGACACCTCTGCGCCAGGCTCCCCTCAGAGGAAACCACTAACAGAGCAGACAGAAAAGGCAAAAGTCATAAAAGGGCCAGAAAGTCAGAAACAGGTCAGGCCAGCTCCTGGTCAGAAAACCCCACAGGAGGGCAGGAAGTCAGGTCCTCAGGAACCACCACACCAAGCAAGTCAAGCTGGACGCAATACTACCTCAACTATGCAAGGGGAATCAGGAGGATATTTTGGATTTGGCAGTCCTAAGGCCCAACCTGACGCTGCAAAGTCTACTGAATCATTGGGTGGAAAGATGTTTGGCTTTGGTTCTTCCATCTTCAGTTCTGCATCCACTTTAATAAACTCAGCTGTCCATGATGAATCAAAATCAACTCCACCAGCTTCTCCCAAGCATGGTACTGGAAAGGCAACCAAATCACCTCTTGCTCAGAGAAAACACCAGGAGGACAAAGTACAGGAAGTCCAACAGCCTAAGACCTCTCCATTGCTACAAGCCAAGGTAGAAAAAGCTCCATTAGATTCTACAAAGGATGCATCTGCTTCTCCAGGTGTTTCAAAGTCAGGACAATCTACCTGTCCACTCTGTAAGGTGGAACTCAATATTGGCTCCAAGGAACCTCCTAACTACAACAAATGCACTGAGTGCAACAGCACTGTCTGTATCCAGTGTGGATTTAATCCAATGCCAAATGTGTCAGAGGTAATGAGAACAGATATTCCCAAATATATATTGATGAAATTAAATTACAGTAAAATACATAATTATGACAGGTAAAATTACATATTAATTACTGAATAGTGATATATCATAAACTAGCAGTAGTACATATTCTAATGAAGTGTTGAAAAGGTTTCATATTTTAACGTTAATTTTATTTATTTTTACTTCTTTTTCAGGTAAAAGAATGGTTATGTCTGAATTGTCAGATGCAGAGAGCTCTTAGTGCATCTGAACTCACAGGACCTCCACTGAAAACACTAGGTGCAACTAGCAAGATTTCTCCATCTGTAGAACATTCAAAGATAACATCCTCTAATCTAGTGGAGCCTCTTGAAAAGAAGGAATTATTGAAGTCGAATACACCTCCTTGCGACTCACAGGCCAGCCCAACTTCTGGTAGGAAAACTGACCAGACAAGTAAACCTCTACCAAAGCAGAGTAATGTCAACCTGGATACACAACAGGAGTCAGGAAACACTTTTGGCTTAGGTGGTCTTAAAACAGGACCTGATGCTTCTAAAACAACAGAGTCCATGACTGGGAAGGTGTTTGGCTTTGGTTCCTCCATTTTCAGCTCAGCATCCACTTTGATATCATCAGCAGTTCCAGAGGATTCTCGTTCTACGCCACCAGGCTCTCGCAAAATGTCTGCCCCAGCACAAATCTCTCCCAAGTTGTCAGCTGTGCCCAAAATTTCTCCAAAAGGCACACCAACAGTTTCTCCAAAAATGTCACCTGCAAGAGAGCCCAAAACTCTTGGTCAAAATCCAGATCAGCAGAAAAAAACACAGGAATCCTACCAGAGCAAAGAAGATAAAGCACCATCACAGCCACCAAAGGTAGTAACAGACCTGACCACCTGTCCACTGTGTAAAGTTGAACTTAACATCGGTACCAAAAAACCTCTGAACTACAACACCTGTACTGAGTGCAAGACTATTGTCTGTAACCAATGTGGATTTAATCCTATGCCTATAGGAGAGGTAAGTGAATAAATATTAATTATAAACATCCTGACAAAATACATGGTTGCTTTATTTACTGTATTGATTTACTGTATATTATATATACAATGTACTGTATGTCATTTCTTGATTCCAAATCAACACATAACTAGATGTCTACTGTATTTTAGGTAAAAGAGTGGCTATGTCTGAATTGTCAGATGAAAAGAGCAACTGGAGCATCTGAGCCTCCAGTACCTCCCACAATGAAGTCCCAAACATCACCCAGTAAAGTTCCTTCACCTGCTGTAGTCCAGTTGAAGGATTCTTCCAAACCGACTACAGCTATAAAAAAAGACAGACCAAGCCCCACTGTGCAAAAGAGGGAGATATCAGAACCAGTCTCACCACAGATAAAACAGTCTGCACCATCAGTGCAGTCAGGCAAACCTGAAGCTGCTGCTGCACCAATTAAACAGGCCAGCCCAGCAACTGATCTTAAGAAAACACAAGTAGGACAGAAGACAGGTCCAGACAAGCCACTAGATCAGGCTAGCCAATCTGGACGTAAGCAGAGTAATGCCACTGCAACTCAACAAGAGTTAGGAGGCTTCTTTGGTTTTGGGGGTACTAAATCTCAGCCTGATGAAGCAAAGCCTGTAGAGACAGTTGGTGGGAAGATGTTTGGCTTTGGTTCTTCCATCTTCAGTTCTGCATCTACTTTGATAACCTCAGCTGTTCAGGACCAGCCTAAGACTACTCCACCAGTTTCACCCAAGATGCCTCCTGCAAAAGAAAAATCCTTTACTTCCCAGAAGCTGGAACAGCAGAAGAAAACAGAGCCACCCCAGCAGACCAACCCATCTCCATCAGGACAGGGCAAAGAGAATAAAGCTCCATCAGAGCCTTCAATAGTTTCTCAAACAACTGTCAAACCAGTTCAATCCATCTGTCCATTGTGTAAGGTCGAACTTAACATGGGGTCTAGGGATCTACCCAACTACAATACATGCACTCAATGCAAGAACACTGTCTGTAACCAGTGTGGATTTAACCCAATGCCAAATGAAACAGCGGTAAGACAAAAGAAAACTTTCTATCTATCTATCTATCTATCTATCTATCTATCTATCTATCTATCTATCTATCTATCTATCTATCTATCTATCTGCCAAAATTAAGCAGAAAAATCCACAAGTTACATAAGTGTAATAATAATTGTAATGATAATTTATTCAACAATATGCACATTACCTAACAGTTTATAATGGATCTCTTTTCAGGTTAAGGAGTGGTTGTGTCTTACCTGCCAGATGCAGCGGGCCCTGGGAACACAGCCCCCAGTAGCTGCGTCTGTCACCTCCCAGGTACCCTCAAAACCCCAAAAGAAAGATATCATTAGCCCAGCTGAATACGAAAAGAAAGAGTCACCTCAGAGGAAACCATTTGTAACAGAACAACCAGCTCCAGCAGCTAACAAGCCAGAGGGCCAGAAACAGGCCAGCCCAATTCCTTCTCAAAAAATGTCACAGGAGCCCCAGAAAACATCAGGTCCTAACAAATCACCAGCCCAAACGAAGCAAACTGAAGGTAAGCAGATTCATGCCACAGCAGTGACTGAAGAGTCAGGAGGCTTCTTTGGCTTTGGTGGTGGTAAAGGTCAACCCAGCATGGCAAAACCAGCAGAGTCAGTGTCTGGAAAGATGCTTGGCTTTGGTTCTTCCATTTTCAGTTCTGCATCCACTTTGATTACATCAGCTGTTCAGGACCAGCCCAAGACCACTCCACCAGTTTCTCCCAAAATGTCCACAAAAAAAGACATCAAGTCTCCCGTGCTCCAAAAGAAAGAAGAACAGACAAAAACAGAACAACTACAGCAGGCAAAGTTACCAGTGGAAGAAGCTCCATCAGAGCATACAAAGGCAGCTTTCCAAGCTTCTGTCAAACCAGGCCAGTCCATGTGCCCACTCTGTGAGGTTGAACTCAACATGGGGTCTAAGGATCCACCTAACTACAATATCTGTACAGAATGCAAGAACACTGTCTGCAATCAGTGTGGATTTAACCCTATGCCAAATGTGTCAGAAGTAAGTGAGATTCACTTAACTGTACAATATGTATTTATCACTGTTGTTCCATATATCTGCATTTGATACAGTATTTCTTGTATGTTGTACTGTTGTATGTACAGTATGTGTTGTATATTGGTTTTGTGATGCCCTATACTTTAAGTTTATCTTACAAATGTTATCAAACTATGGTTTCTCTACAGATAAAGGAGTGGTTGTGTCTAACTTGTCAAGTGCAAAGAGCTCTCACAGCGACTCAATCAGTAGAGCCTCCACCGATAAAACCTCAGGCATTACCCAACAAAGTGTCAACATCTGCTGCTTCCCCAAAAGATGCTGCTGACAGTCAAAGGAAAGATGTTATTTCCACACAAAAAGCATCAATGTTACACAAGAATGAGAAGGACAGCCCAACACCAGGTGCGCCAGAAAAGAATGAAGAATCTAAAACCCCAATTCAAATGGATATTACCCAAACCACAATTACTGCTTCACCACCTGCAAAAGAGACTGCAGGTACTATTTCAGCATCAACAAAAGAGACAACTGGTTTACCACCGACCAACGATGTGCCAATCCCCACTGCGCCTCCCACCAAAGAGATGCCAGTTTCAGATCCCAGTAAGTCATTGCCTGCTGAAGCTCCACAGGTTAGGACAGATATTGAAATCTCTCTTCAGAAGGATAAGGATCTCACTTCACCAAGTCCTCCTGCAGCTAAAGAGCTATCAGAAAAGAAAGAGGAGAAAGCTGAAAAAGTTCAAAAATCAACTGATCAACTCAAATCATCTGCTGAAATCCAGCCTCAACAAGCCCTTAAAAAAGACTCAAAACTTGAAAAATCACCTACCACATCTACACCTGCAGCAGCACAACAAACAAATCAAGAATCAGGAGGCCTCTTCAGCTTTGGTAGTCCTAAATCTCAGCGTGCTGCCTCAATAGCTACTGAAGCAGTGACTGGAAAGATGTTGGGATTTGGTTCGTCTCTTTTCAGTTCTGCTTCCACTTTAATAACATCTGCAGTTCAGGAGGAGTCCCGCACAACACCACCAAGTTCCCGCAAAATGTCTGCCCCAGCCCAAGTGTCTGAAAAGATATCAGCATCTCCAAAGTCTAGCCCCCCGGTTTCTCCAAGGTTGACTTCAGCAAAGGAGGTCAAAGCTCCTGCTGTACTGAAACCACATGTGGAAAAGCCTCAAGAACAACCTCAACAGGCCAAGGTTCTTCCAACAGAACATACCAAAGTTGACAAGAGTCCATCAGAGCCTATAAAGCCAGATGCCCTATCAATTGCTCCCGTAGAGGGCAAGTCTATGTGTCCACTGTGTAAGGTGGAACTTAACATGGGTTCCCTTGATGTATCTAACTACAATACCTGCACTGGATGTAAAACCACTGTCTGCAACAAATGTGGATTTAGTCCTATGCCAAATGTAGCAGAGGTAATTCCATCACTAAATACTTCCTTTCTACATAAGTTTATACTTTCTACATTAAAATATATTTTATTTTTGGTTGGAATTTTAAGATGTGAAGTCTGTCAGATAATAATAGCAGATAATAATTTTATTTCATTTTATTTTAGTTGGAACATATGTTAGCTCCACATAAAGGATGTATTTTAACTAAGATTAAAAAATTTTCTTTTGAAAGTCTGCTGTTGACAAATACAAATGCTGCTAGTTATATTTTCTGTTTGTTCTTCAGGCAAAGGAGTGGCTTTGTCTCAACTGCCAGATGCAGAGAGCACTTGGAGCATCTGAACCACCAGGTCTACCCATGATAAAAACGCAACCATTACCAGGCAAAGATGTCCCTGCTCCAATGTCACCCCCTCAAGAAGATATACCTAAACCACTAACACCCAAAAATGAGCTTGAAGCTGTCACTATCACAAAGTCTGATGTTTCACCCTCTTCACAAATGCCATCTGGAGAGACTCCAAAAGGACAATCTCATGCATTCAAGGAACAGTCTGCAAAAGCCTTGACTTCTACTGCTGCATCTGCTCCTCCATCAGATTCAGAGGTAACAAAGCCACCCCAACAAAAGCCTCCAAAAGCTGGAACTTCCCCTGCCAAATCTGCACCACCACATGTCCAGCCTGCAAAACAGGAATCAGGAGGTTTCTTTGGTTTTGGTGGCCCTAAAACACAGCCTACAGCAGCAAAGTCTACTGATTCAGTGACAGGAAAGATGTTTGGTTTTGGGTCATCGTTCTTAAGCTCTGCATCCACTTTGATAACCTCTGCTGTTCAGGACGAACCTAAAACTACCCCACCGACACCACGTAAGATGTCTTCTTCGGGCCATGTCTCTCCTAAAGCCACCCCACCTGCCTCTCCTAAAACTTTACCTGCAAAGGACACCAAGCAGCCTGCTGTTCAGAAACCTGGGGCAAAGAAGGCAGAAAAAACACAGCAGGTTCCTTTGGTAGAACAAGCCAAAGTGGATAAAGCTCCTTTAGTGTCTCCCAAAGTACAAGCAGACACGCAAAGTGCTCCAAAAGCAGATCAGCCTGTCTGTCCACTATGTAAGGTCGAAATCAACATGGGCTCAAAAGACCCTCCCAACTACAACACCTGCACTGAATGCAAGACTACTGTCTGCAGCCTTTGTGGATTTAATCCAATGCCAAATGTGGCAGAGGTAAATCACTGTCACCATTATGTTTCAACTTGACTTACTTTTGTCTGTGTAGATTGTCAGTCATTCAGTTATCTGAAGTTATCTGAAACTTTAGTCTGATGAAGCTACTTAGATGAGTAGTGAAACATTTGACCTAACAGAAAGAAGTCCAGTTGCTATGACTCACCTTCCAGATTGACTTACATTGGCTATAAATGGAAATTAATAAAGCGCTTTAACATTGTTTAATGATCACATTTAGGTTAAGGAGTATTAGACCAACATTGTTTTGATGTTGATCATTTTATCAGCTAAAATTAATTTTAATTTAATACCATGCAAGCCCTTGAGATACCTTGGTTTGCTGAATTCATGATTTTATGTTTTTTTTTTCTTTTTGTCCTATCTGTAATTATACTGCCTGGCCCACATTAATGAAGATCAGCAGATTTTATGTTTAGTGAAGTCATGATTATAGTTTGTAGAAATAGTGATTGGTGAATAATTACTGTGTGCTCGTCAGAGACAGTTTTCCTATAAGATATTTGCTCGTTGGTTTGTCTGTCAAAACACAGTGTTTGTTGTTTTTTGGTGATTTATATATTTAATTTTGTTTTTTATTAATTTAGGTGAAGGAATGGCTTTGTCTGAACTGCCAGATGCAGAGAGCCCTAAGAGCTTCTGAGCCCTCCCCAAGTAAGACTGTTACACCCCCTGCCTCTGAACAGAACAATAAGCTGACATTAGCCCAGAAGGAGAAACCTACAGCAGCCAAAACAGACATCACACAAACAATTCCACACAAAAAAGAAACCCCCAAAGCCGAGGCCCCATTGCCAGTTTCACAGATACAAAAGACAGATCCATCGCGACAAGGTTCAACACAAAAGACACAGGTTCCTTCAGGTGCTGAACAAGCACATGTCCAGGATGTAGCTGGTCAGCCGCAGGTTGTACAGCTTTCTCAACCTAAAAAGCCAGAACTTAAGGCCGATCTTATAAAACAAGAAGCTGTAAAAGCACCACAACAGCCTTCGAGATCTGCAACCCCTCCTGCTAAATCTGCACCACCACCAGCTCAACCTTCTAAACAGGAATCAGGAGGCTTCTTTGGCTTTGGTGGTCCTAAAACACAACAGGCTGCAAAACCTGCTGAGTCAGTGACTGGGAAGATGTTTGGCTTTGGTTCCTCTATATTCAGTTCTGCATCTACTTTGATAACCTCAGCTGTCCAAGACGAACCTAAAACTACCCCACCCACTCCACGTAAGATGTCCACTACAGCCAACATCACTCCTAAAACTACACCTCCAGTTTCTCCTAAGATGCCCCCTGCAAAAGAAACCAAACCATCTGTTGTGCAGAAACCAGAGCCATCTCAACAAATCAAGCCTGTTCCATCAACACAGGCCAAAGTAGAGAGAGCTCCACCAGAGGCGACACAGGTAGCTCCTAAAGAAGGCTCGTCTACATGTCCACTCTGTAAAGTCAAATTCAACACGGGCACAAAGGATCCTCCTAATTATAACACCTGCACTGAATGCAAGAACACTGTCTGCAACCTTTGTGGATTTAATCCCATGCCTCATACATCAGAGGTAAGAATAATGAACTCTTATGTCACAACAATTTTAATTTTTTGAACAGACTTAATGATGAGTTGACAAGAGTGACAATTAGTGAGTTATAATTTATGTTACCGGTTTTAGTATCCACATCTAATAATGAGCAGCAACGTTAATAGAAGCGTATTTTATTTCATATACATGTTTCACCACCACTCAGTGCTTAGCAATATTTAAATTATAACATAAATCAATCATATGCAACAAACATATTATGATGTAATGAAATACACAAGGCAGAAAGCATACAATACATTCAAAATCCTTTTGCTAGGAAAGAAATGCTGTATTTGGAAATACAGAATTGGAGATTTGTGGTTCATTAAATGATTCTTGTTGATTTATCTAATGTAATGTATTTGAGTTATTGACATAGTTTGACACATCTAAAACAAAATTAAAAGCATACTAAAAGGCAGGCTATATGTTAGCTGACTGTTGTGGCTGTCCCTCCACTGGTGTGGTCTAAGCGATTACACAACAGCTCATGAGAAGAGTGCTTCAGCTGACCGGTGGTACTGAAATGGATTAAAGTGATTGACGGTTGTGCAACAGCATTAGTGAGATGGGATCTGCTACCATAGCAGACCATGGGCCAGGGAATCTCCAGCCCCCGTGAGAGATCTGAGATGGCAAAGCCTTGTGATATGCCAATAAGCAGAGGTGAAACAGATTAAGTCCAACACAACATGGTGCAGTACATTAGAGCATCAGACATTTTCTTTTAGGCCATCTGCTCTCAGTGGCTCCATATAATTCAGCTATTTCCTCTTCATTTTAGTACACA
>OMLM01004126.1:6466-18521 GCA_900302695.1 Helostoma temminkii | reverse complement strand
TGGACTTCTGCCACTTCTGCCATTATGGTAATTAATTGAAATTGAAACAGAACAAAAAGAAAACTAGAGCAAACTGTAACAAAATTCATACCAGCCTTAATCCTGTTGTTGGGTTCCCTTATACATACAAAAAGAACAAAAAAAATCCTGAACAATGTTCATTTGAAATTCAAATAAAGGGCTAATACTTGTTGCATTATGACCAATACTAACAGTCACATAGAGATTATGTGCTCTCCTTCAAGATAAAAGGACTAATACTTCATATTTATTCCTACTTGCAAACAAAATAGTAAAATGCCACTTTAAGAAGTTTGATCAGTACAGGCCATCATCTCTTGCCTGTCTTTACTTTGCAGGTGGCTGAAGTTTGAAGAAGATGTGGAGGATGGCGGGGAGAGGTGGAGCAAACCTTATGTTGCTACTCTTTCCCTCCACAGCCTGTTTGAGCTTCGTAGTTGTATCATCAATGGAAGTGTGTTACTTGACATGCATGCTGATTCAATTGAAGAGATTGCAGGTGAGACTTTTTCCAGCTAAATACAGCAAAATCATGACCATTTTAGTACTCTACATGAATGTGATGAAAGAAGTCACAAGCTGCATCTGAAATATTTGTTATTAGGATCGTGCAAGAAATTAGTTTTCACTTGTGTAAGTAGCTGCCATCTTTCCTTCATATGACCTTGATATGACAGTTTCTTTTCTTCCCTATTCACTGTCTAAAGTCACTTCTTGGCTGTTGTTGAGTATAAATTATGTTACATCCAAGGATATATAACAAGCTCTAATAAATCCCCTCTTGGGTGTCTGTTACAAATCGATTTGTCCTCTTCAGAAAGGAGATGCACAGTACAGGCCTAAGGGGAGCATCATTTTAGAAATACAGAAACACACACACGAACTTGAGTTCAGTGTTGATGCTAATTTTACTGCAATATCAACTGATGCAAATCTCTGTTAGACCTGATTTGAATAAGATATACAATTAGTCGAAGGCGCTGTCAACGTCTACACTCATTTATGAACCAGCATGCGAATAACCACACACCTTCCTTTTTATGCAAAAGCATGATTGGATAAGCACTATATGTGTGGATTAGTGAAACTGGTGAAAGTGACTATAAGAACTAATGTATAGCCTGAATAATTTACACACACATACACAGATTAATCTTTGGGAAGATTTAAGCAAATGCGAGGAATTATCTGTATTTGTATGACATTCTTTTCTACATCCACAGGAATATACATACAATATAAAACAAAGGTCACTGCTCTTCATCACTCGTCTTCCTCATGGTCAGCATGTGACAAGTTTACAACGTGAACAACCTTGTTTCCTATAATCAATTCTCATCTCTAACTTATTACTCCTTTTCTCACTTCCCTCTCTTCTCCATGTGACCCCTGCCAGCATCACCTTGGTTCTCAATTCTAACCAAGACAGTTACAAAAATGTTTTTATTTGTTTGCTTGCTTTTTAAATTTTAGATATAAATATTACAATTGATTAGAATGTAACATCAATATAAAAAAAACTGTGACTGCTAATTAACATTATCAAAGAGCAAAACAGTTATAATGACGCCACACATCAGTCCTTTAAACGTGATGTTATTGAATGTATGAGTAACTGACAGATGATAGACTGAAGGAGGCAGAGCTGCTCTGGTCTCAAATTAAATATAAGTTCTTTCCAATTCAGACATTTCTTGTGTAAGTGGAGACTACATTAGTTGCACACTGAACATTTTGATTTCATTTCTGGCTTATAGGATTATCTTGTTACTGTCCTAATTAACATCACTGATTGTACTGCAGAGTGTGGGCACATGCTTATGTGTATCTGGTTTACTATAAAGAGGAACAGAAGCAGTGGTGGACCAAAAGATTGCACATTACTCAGTAGGAGAGATCAGTGGATAGATGAGGAAATGCCATGACACATATTTACCTGACTTTCCTTACATACACCTTCTGTTCATGGAAGGTGCATTATGGTTCCTTGTTAACTGCGATTCTTTAATAAAGCTCTAATCAGGTTAGATAAAAGATTAGGTTTCCTTGTTAACTGGGATATTTCATAAATCTCTAATCAAGTTGAATAAAAGCTGTTCGATGCCAGTGATAGTAACCCGGTTGGCGATACACTGACGTCAGGATTCATGAGTCTGTCTTTGTGTTGCAGACATGGTACTGGACCACCAGGAGGCATCACATGAGCTGGACGACAGCGTGAGAGTGAAGGTGCGTGAGGCTCTGCTGAAGAGACACCACCACCAAAATGAGAAGAAGAAGAACCTCATCCCCATTGTACGCTCTATCGCAGAGGGACCCCGCAAACAGTCAGAGCTCCATCTGACTGGTGGGTTTCAAACTGTACATCACATGCCAAACAGTCAATGGCTTCACAACTGTTGTCACTGATATATTACTAATAAATAAGAACATTCTGGGTTATTTTTCACATTTGGCCACAAAAACAGTCTTAGAAATAAGAGAACTTTAAATTTTGTTTTACTCACTGCTTTCAGGGACAGACTTCCAAAACATTTAAGTGTTCCCAATCAAAGTGGCATTATATTGGCAGCTAAGCATTACTGCCTCCAAAGTGTTTTTTGTTTTTACTTTTTACTTGGCAGGGAAATGAATAACTTGTACCGACTCTGATTCTCCGTCTCAAATGCACATACATCCTAAAGCCCTAACACCTTACTGTTCAGCAGGACCAGCCACATCTCCCCAGCCTCCTCCAGCTACAGAACCTGTTAAGAACGGAGCCGGGCAGGACGGCACTCAGACGGACTTTAGCAAGGTAAACAATCCATGGAGAAAGCATATTTTTTTTAAATAAATACTGTATGTTGTGCTTTTAACTTCAGATGGATTCTGTGAAGACACATTATTAGTGTAAGAAAAATAGTTGGTTTAAGTAAAGCTTGTGAAAACAGCAGTGACAAATCTTTCTCGGTTGTACAGCAGCACTGCATGTACAACACTCTGCAAAGATCTGTAATCAATGCTCACTGTACTGTTAATGTAATCAACTAGGTCACATAGTGCCCCCTAGAAAACAACAAACATACTACATTTGTCCAAAGAGCATCCCATAGCAGTGGTAGACTTTTGCTTTGTCTCACCAGGTAGACCTGCACTTCATGAAGAAGATCCCAGAAGGTGCAGAGGCCTCCAATGTGTTGGTGGGAGAGCTGGACTTTCTGGAGCGGCCCATTGTGGCCTTTGTTCGCCTTTCCCCCGCTGTGCTGCTCACCGGACTCACTGAGGTCCCCATTGCTACCAGGTAGAGAGTTACAGCTCTTTGCAGATGCATGAAACCCTCTCCAGACATTAAACGAACAATGTAAGTTCAATGATCCAGGAATGATTCACATACTTGGAATCGTTTGCTGTCAAATATCAGGTTCCTCTTCATTCTCCTGGGCCCAGATGGAAAGGCTCAACAATACCATGAAATTGGACGCTCCATGGCAACTATTATGACAGATGAGGTAAGAGCTTGTTCAATGAAAACCTAATCTTAGAAATCTTCAACAAATCAATTTGCCTTGCAATAGCAGGCATTACATGTTCTCTGCCCTTTACTTCTCTATAAAACAGATCTTCCATGATGTAGCATACAAGGCAAAGGACAGAAGTGACCTGCTGGCTGGGATAGATGAGTTCCTGGACCAAGTGACTGTCCTGCCACCAGGAGAGTGGGACCCCTCCATCCGCATCGAGCCTCCTAAGAATGTCCCCTCTCAGGTACAGGTTTGAATTTTAGCTACAACTGTGATTTAGTGCAACAAACTAACAGTGACTGTTTACACAGTGGTAGTATACTTACAGTAAGTTTGTAGCTATTGTTTGAATTTGATCTGTTTCTGGACTGTTATTGGGTGCCTGCAGGAGAAGAGGAAGATTCCTGGAGTTGTTAATGGCACAGCCTGCCAGGTAGAGGAAGAGCTGCATGCTGAGCACCACGGGCCAGAGCTGCAGAGGACTGGAAGGTAAGTTGTCATTTGCAGGTTTATTACACAAGCTTGTTGCTACAGCATTGTGTGCTGTATTCCATGGTGAATACAGAAATTCCAAATTGAGATTTCACATAGCAAGAAGTTAAACCTCATGGTGACTGTTAAGATATGCTGTTAAAAACAGCCCGAGGAAGAGCAAGTGACAACCACCACCACCAAGTGTAACAGCCTGAAGGTGATCATGCACCAAACATGTTACACTTCATTTCATCACTTCATTTCTTAAAGAGGAAGTTACTGGAATGCCTCTGGAAAATTATGTTTATGCTGAGCTTCAGTGGTTGAGCATCTTACCCTGCTGAACTGATGTAAGAAATGTAAAGTGATTAACAGAAACATTTCTGTTTGGTGTGGTTGCATGTTTAGCAAAGCTCACTTCTGATCAGAAGTGAAACTGGCTAAATTCATCCTAAGAGTCTTTAGAAGAGATCCAAACTTAAATCATAAACTTGCAGAGGAGTTTGTACACAAATAGAAATGTAAAAACAACAAATTGGAGAGTAACAACGGTAAAGAAAAACAATAAACATAGTTCCTGAAATGGAGCAATGGGAATCTTTTCTTTTCTTTCCTTTCTTGATGAGAGAGCAGCTGTAACAGGCAAAACAATTTCCCTCTGGGATTAATAAAGTTTTTTGAATCTTTGAATCTTGAATCCTGAATTGAATCCTGAACTTACTGCTTAATGTAAATGCTAGCCAAGTTAAAATGATGTGATGTCAATGACCATGTGTCGACTTAACATCAACCATTCTCTTGTGCTCTAATGTCAGTATCCCTCATCTTCTCTCAGGTTGTTTGGTGGTCTGATACTGGACATTAAAAGGAAGGCTCCATTCTATCTGAGTGACTTTAAGGATGGTCTTAGCCTCCAGTGTGTGGCATCTTTCCTCTTCCTCTACTGTGCCTGCATGTCACCTGTCATCACCTTTGGAGGACTGCTGGGGGAGGCAACAGAGGGACGAATTGTAAGATTACAGACACACTCAAACACTCTACTCACATAATGCAGGGGTTTTAGTACAACATGTACAACACATTTGTCTTGGTATTACCTCCATTAGAGTGCCATAGAGTCCTTACTCGGTGCTTCTATGACTGGAGTGGCCTACTCTCTGTTTGCTGGTCAGCCGCTCACCATTCTGGGCAGCACAGGTCCTGTGCTTGTTTTTGAGAAAATCCTCTTCAAGTTCTGCAGGTATATTCAGTATTACAGCAACTACTACTCAGCATTGCATCATCTATTTCTCTAAACAGTCATGTCTTTGTCCCCCTAACCTCTTTCCTTTTGTCTTGTCCTTTTGATTCAGGGACTACAAACTGTCCTATCTGTCGCTCAGGACTTGCATCGGCCTATGGACGGCCCTGCTTTGTTTGGTGTTGGTTGCCACTGATGCTAGCTCTCTGGTGTGTTACATCACTCGGTTCACAGAGGAGGCATTTGCCGCCCTGATCTGCCTCATCTTCATTTATGAGGCCTTGGAGAAACTATTCCACCTAGGAGAAATTTACCCCTTTAACACACACACTGACCTGGACCAACTCACATTGGCATAGTGAGTAATGTTCAGGTTTCCTCTGGTTCTCCCCTGCATGTTCATTTGGCATTTATTTTCATTGTTAAGTGTTTTTTCTGTATCTCTATCTGCACTCTCCTCTAAAAGCCTTCAGATGACATCCACTCTGCAGTTCAAATGTTTGTCAACCGCCATACACTGATTCGTGTGTGTGTGTCTTTGTAGCTGTAGGTGTGCAGAGCCTGATAGTCCCAGTAATAAAACCCTAGAGCTGTGGAGTGAGAGAAACATTTCAGCCTCTGCTGTGCCTTGGGCCAACCTTACTGTCAAGGTAGTGCAACTATGTGTAAAAACACACACACACTCCACTAATGATGCTTAATGGCAGTGTAATTTTAACATGATTGCACATGCAGCATTTGCTCCAGTGTGTTTACTTTTGTTAACATTTAACTAAACCCCTCACCTTCCCATGAGCAGCAACATCTTTGAAGGACCTTTCCACACACAGACAGTGACATTCAATTGATTAACATTTCACTGTTGTGACTGTAACTGAGCTCTGAGCTCTTGTAGTATTTCTGCTCTTTCACTTGTTTTATGTTTTAATTTTATTTCTGTTTTCTCTTTCTGTCCTCTTTATGTATTTTCAAAACCTGTGGCAATTTTATTTTAATATCTGTGAATCTCTGCAGGAGTGCATCAGTCTACAGGGCCAATTTATAGGGACAGCATGTGGTCACCATGGCCCATACACCCCAGATGTTCTCTTCTGGTCTACCATCTTGTTCTTCTCGACTTTTTTCATGTCTGCTTTCCTCAAGCAATTCAAGACTAGTCGTTATTTCCCTACTAAGGTAATCAACCACTGACTGCTCTATTTTCAACACTGCATTTACATCTAGTCAGCTAGCAGATGTTTTCATCCAAACCAACTGACAATGACATTACATATGTTAGTAACCATTGAACTCTCAGTAATAAGAAGCACATCTCCTGTGCCCAGGTCCGGTCTATGATCAGCGACTTTGCGGTCTTCCTCACCATTGTCGTCATGGTTCTGCTGGACTATGCTATTGGAGTACCCTCACAAAAGCTGAAGGTGCCAAGCAAATTTCAGGTATAGAGGAAATACTATTAATAATGTGGATCTTGACCTAAACCCCCCATATTTATGTCTGAATCACAACTTCACTGCTGTTTGATGTGCTTCTTCAGCCCACCAGAGACGATCGAGGTTGGTTGATCAGTCCAATAGGACCCAACCCATGGTGGACAGTCCTGGCTGCTGCTATTCCTGCTCTTTTGTGCACAATCCTTATTTTTATGGACCAACAGATTACTGCTGTTATCATCAACCGCAAGGAACATAAACTACTGGCAAGATTTTTTTTTGTATTTATTTATTTTTTTATAAATACATTTAATATTTTTATTCTGATCTTATATCTTTTATTTGTAGTGTGCATGTAATTGCCATGTGAACCATGTGTGTGTTTTGCAGAAGGGCTGTGGGTACCACCTGGACCTGTTGATGGTTGGGGTGATGCTAGCAGTGTGTTCCATCATGGGCTTGCCCTGGTTTGTAGCAGCCACAGTCCTGTCCATCTCTCATGTCAACAGCCTTAAGCTGGAGTCAGAGAGCTCAGCTCCAGGAGAGCAGCCTCGGTTCCTGGGCATTAGAGAGCAGAGGCTCACCGGTCTGGTCATCTTCCTGCTAATGGGCTGCTCTGTATTTATGACTGGAGCCCTGCAGGTTAGTCACACAAGCTATACAATGCTGCCTCCCTCTGGCTGGGACAGGTAGTCTTCACATAGTGGAAAAAGTAATCATGGCCCAAAAGTTAATGTTGATGTTCTCTGTGTGTTTTTTCCAGTTCATTCCTATGCCAGTGTTGTATGGTGTTTTCCTTTACATGGGAGCGTCTTCATTAAAAGGCATTCAGGTAATGAGCAGTATAGATCTGATACAGAAGCAATATCCTATTTGGTCAAGGTGATTTACAGTAAACCACCCTTCTTGACATAAAATGTATAATCAAATCTTCTTATGGGCAGATATGTTGTAAATTACTTCACCTGGATGTCATTTAAATGTCCTGGGCTCTCCTCTTACCCTCTAATCCCAGCTGTTTCTCTATGCCCTCTCTTGGTAATAGTAATTGTGCCGCAATTCAGTGAGACCTCAGAGCTAGCTGTCAGGTCATTGTAATAAAATTTGTCACCAACAATCACCTCCTTTCTCTCCTTGCCCTTTTTGTCTCTATCTTCCCTCTTTTGTCTCTATCTTCCCTCCCACCATCACTTTACTACAGTTCTTTGACCGTCTAAAATTGTTTGGCATGCCAGCTAAACATCAGCCAGACTTCATCTACTTGCGACATGTCCCCTTGAGGAAGGTCCACCTGTTCACTCTCACGCAGCTCACCTGTCTGGTGCTTCTTTGGGTCATTAAAACTTCACCTGCTGCAATTATCTTCCCTATGATGGTGAGTTGACCCCCACCAACATCCCCTCTGCTCTTTCTATGTCTACAGCCTTTTTTCCTCTTGTGACTGCAGGTGCTGGCTCTGGTTTTCATACGCAAGCTGCTGGACTTGTGTTTCTCTAAACGCGAGCTAAGTTACCTGGATGACTTAATGCCTGAATGGAAGAAAAAAAATCTTGATGATGCATCTAAAAAGATAGAAGAGGTACTCTTTGTTTTAAATATCCAGCTGAAAATAAAAAAACATTTAGATGTTGACTGAATGTGTTTATTGTGTGCATGTTTTAGGAATCACAAATTATGCTCACTGAAAGGAAAGAAGAAGCAACTACTGTTCAGATTCCCATGGAGAGAAGCAAGCCTGTTCAGTCTTCAAAAGCACATGACCCTAAGTGAGGGCACACAGATTTACACCAACACAACAGGAAAATGTCTCACTTTCCTGCATATGCATGCTTGTCATTTTTGTGTGTATAGGTCAGTTTTGAAGTGTACACTGTCAGTAGTTAGGTCCCAGATCCCTACTCATTCTATCCCCTATCTGTTCACTGATTTTACCTTCCTTCTCCTCTCGTTCCTCCTCAGGTGTGATCCTTCTGAGATTAATATATCTGATGAAATGTCTAAAACCACCGTGTGGAAATCCCTTAACTCTAGCCAAAATGACTCTCGTCCTGTGGCTGCTAAGAAGGCAAGGTCACCTATGTCACTCCTCAGCCTTGCTTCCTTTGTGTTTTCCAGTTGTTGCTACAACTTGTGACAGGGCAGCCTAAATGTGCATTATCTGTTTCTTGTTGTAAATCTGGATTTTTATGCTTTCCTCTGCAGGATTGAAGGGATCGCGTTCATAGATGAGTAAAGGATGACCACAGTCCTGGTAGGCTCATCTGAGTTACCTGACCTCAGCATACCAAGATTTGGCTGCCACTTCAGTACTTGGTTCTACCAGCTATCCACAACACACAGTACTGTCTGCAACACAACCACAAGATCAACGGTGCAATTCACTAACACAGGCATTGCCATGTATATGCACTTTCTTCTGTCTTTGTGAGGAAATATACATTTTTATATTTATTTAAAACCAAAGATCTGAAATTAAAATTAAACTAATTCTGACTCTGACCCTCTGACATGCAGGTGGCCATAACCTCAGCTGCAGTGACCCTGTGGTTAACCCTTGTTAAATTAAGGTAGTTTTAGGTGTACACATTAGCTACATCTAGCACACTTATAAAAAGTGAGCTTGTTGCTTATGCTAATATTAACTATGATGAAGACATAAGGAAAAATACATCTGGATACTGAAGGGCTGTAGCCACTACTAACCAACAACAACTAACAGAAGTAACCTGCCTGTAACCATTCAGCAGTCTCAGTCTGAAGTTATTGTACATCTGGATGTAACACATAGACTGTGTAAATAGTGTAAATTCACTATTGCAGTCAAGTGAGCCTCCGTTTGCATGGTTAAATCTGATCTGACCAGATTATTAAACTACATTATCCAGGAGTAAAAGGAGCCCGTGGAGATTTGAGAAATGCCTTCAGAGTTTGAGTGAGTGTTGTCAAACAAATTAACAAATGTCACCATGTTTGGATTTTTTGGTCTGTGTCTTCAATGCAAAGTGATGAAGACACAAACTGGCGCTACAGACCCCTACCACACTGTCAATTTTTTTGTTTCAGTATTTCTCAAAAGCACTCCAGGGGCATTGTAAGGGTCACAGGTGCTTAAATGATTGAGTTTGGCAACATTGTGTTCAGTGTATTTGGAACTGAAGTGTGCAACAAGCTCCAGCAACTTGAAATCTACAGTAACACCATCCATCCTCACTTAGGCTGGTCCTACCAACAAGTAATGTTTAAAATGGCTCTCTGACTGGTACATTGCCTTTGGCTCTAAGTCTTCAATCTGAAGTTGAAAAATGGCATTAAGGACAAAATTTTAATTGAATTTTTTCCAATATCAGTATTCACTTGTGAGAATTCAATACTAATGAACAATTAACTTTGAGTTACTGAGTCATGGAAAGCACTGAAGCAGAGTGATAAGGTAATCTTGAAACAAATATTGTGGTTGTTCCACCAACAGCTGCTGGCAGCCATCGTTTGAGTCACAGCTGGAAGCACTAGATTCATATAAAACTAACAATTCAGTCAGCCAGTATCACTTATCTGTCTCTAAAATTTTTATCATAGAGGTTTGAATGATTCTATGAATAGCCTATTCTTACTACAACGAAATACTTCTTTCTTGTAGAATGGCTACAAGAGCGAGCCATTGTCATATTCACCAGCAACATATCCAGTTGCCACTTTAAAACCCAGATAAAGCAGTTGCAGTCAAACAATAATCCACCTTCATCAAGGTTATGTTCAGTTTTTGTTTGGTCTTGGTTTTTTGGATATGGTTTCCCTATCTATATAAATGGGTGCACACTAAGACTGCATGAAGGTTAGCTATGTGTACCTACTGTAGATTAAATGTGCAATGTACACATGTCCTTATCCTCATACTCAGCTAAAGTTTTTAAGACTTTCTGTCCTCACAAAGATAGAAGAGCCTGCATACACAACACAAGCATCCTCTCTATGTACTTCTTCGTCCTTTCATCAGAAACAACACCCAGATTTTAACTGTATGTTGAGCTGGGCTATATAATGGAGTGTAAATGCTCCTTTAGAAACAACCAGGTTTTTTTTAATAATCTAAGTAGGTTTGTCAAGTTCTTAAATCCACTAAAGTCTATTTTTATTTAAAGCCTTGTGTGTTTTTGTCTTTAAAATAGTCATGAAATGGTCACTTATTTAGTAGATTTGAAAAAAATACATTAGATGTTTGGTACAGAAATAAATCCTCATATGGGCCATAAAATGTTGCTAGTTATGTGTGATGATGACAACTGACAACTACACATGTTAGAAAGCCCATTTCAGCTGAAGCAGTGGCATCACTAACATGTTTTTTGAGGCGTAGTCTTCTTCCTTTATGGATGTTTGTGTTTAAAATAATGATTTTGTAGGATGGAGGCAGTTTTACCGAACGTTTGTGATGATGTGTGATGTGTTTGTACTGTGTCTTATTTCTTTACCTCAGACAAGGTCATGAATGCTCCTGCAAGGCACTTTGCATGATGTCAGATCAGGGGAAACCATTTCAGAGCAGAAAGCATATGGTGTGTGTGTGTGTGTGTGTGTGTGTGTGTGTGTGTGTGTGTGTGTGTGTGTGTGTGGCCTTAAATATCAGGAAAACAACTATTACATTATTTTTTCGTAGGGGTACAGATTTTTATTTTAAGCAATAATTTACCTAAAACCTGTTAATTCAACATGGTTGTGATGTGCTAGTGAACCCTGTTTATCCAAAGCCTCTGAATAGAATGAAAGTCTTAAAACACATTATGTGCCAAAGAAAAAATTATTACAAACTATTAAAGAAGAATTTGATTGATGTTGTTTCAGGTGGATTTCTGAGACAAGTGTGGATAAACATGGTTCTACTGTAATGTAATTTTCATTTTCCTCTATCAGTCTGATCTGATGTTTGTGAAGATTGTGTTTTTTGAGTTTGGTGCATTATTGTCCAGAGGTGTCAGAAGTACACATACATGTGACTGCTAGCAACAGTGGAGCTGATTTAGCTACTTTAGGTGGTTAATCCTTGTATTAGTTTGTTTTAATTTTCAACATCTGCAAAATAACTAAACTTAAATCATAAGTATCATAAGTAAAATCTACTAAAAAGCACAATATTTCTTTCTGATTGGAGCAAAGCAAAAGTAAAAGTAATGTAAAATACAAATACTTCAGTGAAATACAATTACTTCTAAATTGTTCTTAAGTACAGTACTCGAGTAAATGTAGAGGGATGCTGCTTATCATCTCTGTTAGTGTCATCTCAAAGCTAAGGGGAGCAGCAAGATTACTGTGTACAAGAATGATCAATAATGTACTAGTAACTTTATTTGTAGTTGCACTTTCTGTAGATAAAGAATATAAAATATATT
>OMLM01004124.1:35576-51155 GCA_900302695.1 Helostoma temminkii | reverse complement strand
GTTAATCACTCCTTTAATATCTAACGTAGCATCAAAATATATGGAATTGATTTTCAGCTCATGAATATAAAATGTATGATAGTTTTCTGCTGTTCACATGTGACCAAGATTAATACATCCTATTCCTCTTTTTCCAAATACTCAAAGCACAAGTGTCTGTGCCAGAGTAAACTTTGCTCTCTGTTTCTCTTTTGATTCTGTTTTATGACTAATATTTAACTTTGTGTTTTGGACGCCAGGAGCAACTAACTGATTTACTGTACACATGCTTGTCATAATTAAACAGAGCACACACAAATCATTTGGTTGTGAAACCTACAGGGTAATTCTGCTGATGCAAATCTGATTGCATACTGGGGCATTGCGCAGCTCTCGTGTTTTTTTTTATTTGTTAGTTTTAGGATATTATCTTACACAGAGGTGTTTTCTAACAGTTTACTTAAACTGCATAATACACATTGTATTTTGTTACTGTGTCTGCTGTTCTCTCTTGTCAGTTGATGAGGTGTACTAAATGGCACCCCTAAGTGTGACATTGCATGTAAATCAGCACATGATAGTTTTTTAAGAGGCGTCTCCTGTTAGCCCATAGCCCTGCCATGCACACTTGGATGACTCTATTCTCTCTGGTAGAACACTGTGTTGACAGCTTGATTTTCCAATAGAGCCGTTACAGTTAAGCTGTCTTTGAATGCCAGAGTCTGCCTTTCAATGTTGTGTTACACTTTACCTTGTCATTGTTCTTCATTGTGTGATTAAATCATTAAATAATGTAACTTAATTCCAGCACAACAAATCCAGTCAGGTTTGCAGTTCTTGATTATTTCTATTACCTCGGGGTAATGCAAGTGATGCCACAGGCATCGACAGTGTTTCTTGTTGGTGTGAACTTAAAGCTTTGTTGAAACAAAGCTCACATAGTCTGTCTCACAGCCTACAAAGCCTATGATCATGGTGGAATGGTGATCACAGATCACAGAACAGGCAAACAGAAAATTGTGTCAGTGGTGGCTGGAGAGGGAGCAACACCTTTGCATTTTGCATGTGGAACAAAGTGCCTGACTCGTGTCTGGTTATAATGTCCTCTTCAGTTTCATGAAAGGAGAGGAAATGGCAGGATGGTTGTCACTCCTGCTAATTGGGACCAAAAAGTGGTTGCAGCTGTCAGTCACCAGTGATCAAATTTGAAAAGGACAAAGTCAGAGTGTGGGGCAACAGATCTGAGTAAGTTATATAAATTATGTACTCCTATGTACTTCTATTTCCATGCAATCCATACATTCTTTGAGCCCAGATGTTTTAGCTACTAAATGTATAACTGTCAGAAACGGTGAGCCACTTTTTAAAGTAATGTAGCACAGATTTCCTTGTACCTAATAACCTTTATTTGTGTGTGTGCGTGTTGTTCGAATGATAACACAAAAAGACCGAACCCAGTTCTTCTTCCATCCCACCTTGAAAGCCAAGGGTTGGAAAATCAGTCAAGCAGCAAACGTTGATTACTCCCTAAAGAATGTGTGCTAGACCTTCGAAACGCAATATGTGAAGCCACTTAGAAACTTCTTTCTTTGATGGTTTATCTCTCTTACATCTTTGTCTATCCCAGAAGTCCAGCTTTCCCGCCTACCTTCATCTCTGCTTTCTTTCCTTTTCCCACCCATACAGCCATTCTCATCCTGTCATCCCTGGGCTGGTGGTCCGTCCCTTTGGGAGGTTAAGGGGCACCATGGGTAAGAGGGCAGTCGACAAGTTGTGCGAGAACCACGCTTGCGTTTTCCCACAGCCCGCGTCAAATGGTGCTGAACCCTGACCCCAGTGGGTCCTCACTCTCAAAATCAGTGTGGAACACAATTCAGACAGCCAGACCCTATTCAAAACTAGACCTTCCATTGGAGGAGAAAAGAATCGCCCCCATCCCAATTATGGTCAGTGCCCTCCCTTTGTCTGCTGGTCAAGAAGGGTCGGACGACCGGCCGCCACTAGCCAGGACAAGACTTCCGAAAAGCCTATTCATCATGTGATTTGACCCCTAGGTTCCATTGCTGACTCACAGGGATCAAACACTGGGAATCTCAGGGCGCTCCTTTCCATGGAGTTTTTTCATTCATTGAAACTTCTTCACTTCTTGAATACTTTAACTTTGATGGTCATTATTGAGTTTATGCATAATTAACCGAAAAGGCACATTGGACACCATTCATCCTTGACAGTTGTGGTATGAAAATGTTAGGGTTAGTCTGTACTTTCTCTTGTTTTATTTATGCTGGGTGCAGCATTGGCTGTACACTCCTGATTTTCTGTGGGTGATTAAAACCAGGCAGAAGTGGTCTCGTAACAGGGAGAATAAATAGTGCATAAAAATAAGAATATTTCCTAAAAGACACAAAATTTTGCTTTCGATTCTGAACCCGGGGACTTGTGTAACTGTGCATATCCTGTATACAAATGAACCACTGCTGGAAAAAGGTGCTTGGATTGTGTATTATATGTTCTGAACAAACAAGCCACAGTTTCATTGTATCTATTGTTTCACAATAAGTTTTATTTGTAATATCTGTCTGCACAAACATGAATACATGTATTGAGGTCATTATTATAAATATGAGAAGGTATGCAAGACAGAAAAGTGGGAGAGGGTCAGTGTGTGTATCTGTGGATTCCAACTTGATGCGTGGTTTAAATCTTTTTCAGGAGTGAAACACTTTGATTGTAATGCCGCGTGCTGTGTGCTAAAGCAGGAGTCTGCTGCAGCTTTCAGGCTGGTGAACTGTCAGTACTGGATCTTGAAAGGAGGGCCTCTGAGTGAAAGGGGTGGTGGGTTCCACCAGGGGGGTCCTGGAGGAGGAGGGCTTCTGATGGACCTCCTGGTTTTTGAAAGCCCCTCTGTGTGGGCTCCTACAGCAAAGGGGGCCCCCTTCATATGAAGAAGAGAGGGAGTGCCGGCTAGAGGGAAGGTGCTGGTACATTGGCCTCTACAGCAGGGGAGCATGGGCAGGATGCCAGCTCATCCGTTCAAGTCCTACACATCAGATGTTCCTTGTCACAGAGGTCTTGGCCTTAATAAATTGAGTTACTGTAAATCTGTTGGCAAGGCAAATATTGGCACCCCACCTCCCACACTACAAACACACCCCAGATATCCTGCCCTTACAGACCTTTCTTGGTGTCCCACAGGTCGGCCCCTAGTGCAGGGGCCATATCCCAGCTACTGAACCTGCCAATTATGTTCCAAGCTACACGAGATGACGGATGTTTTTTCTTCCCCTTTGCCCCCAACCTATCGTCTAACAATATAAAATTCCTTTCTTCGTGTTTCTGTAACTTCACCAAGTTTCTGACCTTTAGGCATTGATCTCTTAACCCATAGATTTTTTTCAATACATCATTTAAAACTCTACGTGTGTACATCTAAATCTTTGTTTTTGGTAATGCCTCAGAATTATTAATTTAGCAAACCAAATATTATAGAAAGAAAATAGAATAAGATTTTATTTTATTTTATTTTATCACAGTATGATTCCGAAAGTGGACAAACATTATTGAATTACGACCCATCCCTATTCCCCAGTGTTTAGGGTTGTTTCAGTATGTCTTCTGCAAACATACACTGCATCTGCTGTTGCCACCACCAGACTTAAGGCATGGGTCATTTACTGAAGTAACAGCAGCCAGTGTTTTCAGTCATCTGATCTGCTGCAAGAAAAAGAAAAATAAATACCTCTGTCCTTGTAAAAACAAAGCAGAAAGAGATCAACCTGCTCATTGTCCAAATGGGATTCTTCTCGGGAACATCTTTTAGATAAATTTTCAGAATGCCTGACTATATGGAAAGGACATTATCACCGTGTTGACTCTTAAGTGCAATAGCATTGTTCCAAGGAGCACATTGACATGGTTGACAAGAATGTCCCCTGTGCAGCCTTGCTTAGATTTACTGCACCTCTGAGGATGACTCTGATCTGGCAGTGGTCAGTTGGCTTTGAAGAGAAGTGTACTGCAAGTGAATCACTTTGAACCTGCACAGAGCTGATCCTGAGAGATACCCCTGATCCCAGCTGAGTTGAACAGGACAGTAAATCTAAAAGCAGCTCGGTTTTTGTACTATGACACTGGGGCTTGGGGTTTAATTTGTTGCCTGGAGAATCCCCTGGTCCAACTGTTCTACATCTGTGGCTTGGTTCCAAGGTGGTCTCAACCCTTTTACGTCTTGGCTAGTCCTAGTCCAGCAAATGAAACTACAGTCCATATCTTTCTCCCATTTTGTTTTCCTTCTCTACATGGTCAGACTTTATTTTTATAGTCTTTATGACACATTAACCTCCATATATTTTTTTTCCTTATTGTACTATAAAGCCCTGCTGCATGGTTCTGCATGTGTGTTGAAACACTGAGGTCAGCAGTGCACCATGTCTGATTGCTGATTGACTTTGTTTTATTTGTGAATCAATTACTTCCTCTTTGGCTTCATTGAAAAATGCACTTGCTGCCTGATAACCAGTGTGTTTTTAAAGTTAAGGCAAGTGAGGAAGCAAGTAGAAAACAACAACATATGCTGTGCAATGGCAACATGCAGGTTTTCTTGAAATCGCAAACAACCTTCTCATGCTTGCTGTAGATGTGTTCACAGCAATTTTAGAGGACATCATTAAATTTTTGCAAGGATGAGTTGAGTACATACCAAAATTGTTGGTGTTGCAACATTCACAAGATGGAGAAAGGTTTGCTTTGGCATGGGGATCATGCTGAGCCCTTTCATACTCCTCCCCCTGTGCTGTGTCACTTGCTAGCTGGCCCAGCAGGACAGAGGGCAGAGGAGAGTCCTAAAGTCCTCACTCCCTATAATTTGGAAACAAAGGTGGTAATGTCATGTGCCTCACCTACAGCTGATACTTTCACTTAACAGGTGATCAGTTCATTATCTTCTCTGGGTAATGGTTGCCGACAGTAATCCCTTCAGATGCAAAACCTTGGGTCCATTACTCAAGGTGTGACAGCCTTGCTTAAATTGGCTTTAGGTTGTACTTACTGGCCACTGGGCTGTTTCATTTGACACTTCCCACAGTTTGTGCTTCAATGTTTGTTTTTTTTAAAGACTTCCCAAGTGTTGCCCTCTCAGGGACCTCCAGGCTTTCTCATGTCTTTAAGGCTCTTTAGGTAAGCCGGAAATGCAAACAAAGGCATATCTATCATATGGTAAGTGGATCTCACATTACGCTCCCATTTCAATGCAGTCGCCAGTGTGGCCCACTTTCCAAGTGACTGATATCTTCACAGGGGCCAACATGTCAAGGGATGGTGTAATTGATTGTCTTGGATATTTGAGTATGCCACTTTCCCCCGTTCAGAGACCCCCAAAGGCTTCCTTCTCCTGTTTTATAGCTTACTCATGGTGAGGTTATGACAGTGAAGCATGATAGACATGTTGTCATGGTACACATTAATACAAGTGCATTGGAGGCCATCCATTTTATGAGGTACAATTATGGGGGGAAAAAAAAACGCCCTCTAAAATGCCCAATATCTAAGTATTGTATGTTCAAAGAAGTGTTTGTTTTGGGCCATTTTCTACTGCCTCTCATCCATCGGTTTACTGCAGATACGATGTTGAAAAAGGCCCTTGCTCAAGTTTATCCAACTGAGAGTCTCAAGTCTGAAATAACTTGACTTGACAATTGACTTTGAGTAAAGATCTTCTTGCTCCATAGAGGATTTTTTTAATTCACTGCAGTAAGCAGTAACTTTCTGTTTGAGTAAGTTTTTTTGTTTGTTTTTTGTTTTTTTATCACCATCTATCTATGTTTTGGCTTTTTAAACATAGCTGAAAGGCAACATCTTCTCAAGTAAACATTTCCTGTTCTTCCTTTTATGATCTTGTTACTTAAACAGGAAGAGATCTTTAGCATTATTTGATACTATTGAATTTAGTTTAGATATTTTCCTCAGATCTTTGGAACCTAAGGCAACTGCAAAAGCCAAACTCAACCAAAAAAATGACCTACATGAGAAATAGAGAGTTGACGGCACAGGTCATTTAAGTGTCTTTTACGATACTGATCTGCTATAGGAGTGTGTCCAACAAATCTCCATCTGTTCCATCTGGGTTTGCTGTTAACCACTGCAAAAATGCTATGACTGACTTTGGATCTCCTAAATACATATACATAGCACAAGACCACTGAACCACAAGTCGTCGTTTTATCAGAAAGATCCTGAACATGACATGTTGGCAGAGTTTGCTCTGTTGCCTCGGACCTCTGCCATTACACTTTTGAGAAAGGCAATGAACTACTCTGTACAAGCCTGACTGCAGAAAATACTGTAGGAAACCTTACGCTGCAAATAAAATAATGAGAACGCTAAGAAAAATAGTTTTAAATTTGAAGTTAAGACATCACCATTTTTACAAATATGGGTCATATTAGGCTGTGACAGTTACTGATGTTTTATCTGCTGCCTATATAACTGTCACAAAATTCAAAAACAGAAAGATAAACGTTTGTTTTGTTACTCATACCTAAATAGTGGTACAGCACAAAATTCAACAGGCTAACTATTTACCTTTAAAATCTCTGTAACCTTACTGTATATATTAAAGCTATATATTAAAAGGCAATCTAGATCGAACCATACTGGAGGTGTAAATGTAGTCGTGAGTGACTTGTTTGATTTTGTCTGTGTGGTATCCCTATATGAGGCTGGAAACAAACCTGTTGCACAGTGCATGCTGGGATGCGCCACAGTGATTATAAGGAAAAAAAGCAGGTGGGGGGGAAAACTGAAAAAGAGGGAATTCATTTGTAATTTAAATTAAATTGTAATAGAAATTACAAATTATTTTGTTTTTCAACCTACTTTCTAGTTAACTTTAAAACTGAACAAATTTATGCAGAATATGAATTTGTCAGGTTTTTTCACACGTTGTCAGTAGCCAGCGTCATGCACCTCCTTAACCAATACTTCACCTCGGGGATCTATCTCTTTCTTCCAGTCTACCTAGCCTCCGTGTAACTGCTTGCTAGTTGGTCAGGAGGCCACAGCAAGGCTGTTCTATTCTGCCATCTTGGCATGATGCCAGCAGTAACCATCACATCTAGTAATCTGGCACAGGTCAAGGAGCAGCTGGGTGCATGTGCTCTGCGTGCCCATCCACTGTCTCGCAAAGCCAGAAGGAGGCTTGCCAGGTTTGGAGCTTAAGCTTAGCTGACTGTGCAGCCACTCCCTGAAGACACTGGGTCACAAATTGTCAAACCTAAAAATACATTGATGAATGCCATTTTTTCCATCTTATATTCCAAAGATGTTTTAATCAATATGTGACATTTAAGAAGAAGTTGATTATTTCGAGAGGAAGCTTACACTCTTGCTGATCAAGAATGTTTTGGTTCCTGACCCTTAAATAGCCTAAATGCTCATTTCCGGTAGCAATTAAATACACTTTTCCAGCAGTTTATTTAAATTTTAATTTTCCATTGTCAGTAAATGTATCTTACTCATTTTACTCACATATTTCTGAATGTTGTCTGAAATCATGTTTGTAAAAATATTTTCTTCTAAAACACAATTTGATTTAGATTCAGTTCACCTTCAAAAAAAACTTTTTGAGCCCAGGGAAAATAATGTGTCGGATGTTGGCACAGGTTGTCAGTTTTATGTATTTTATTTTTAAAAGGTTAATAATAATAATTTGACCATTTGGCACACAAAGAAAGTAACCACCAGCTGTGGCTTTTCTTTATTTGGTGGTGTGCTGCATAGAAATTATTTACCACTCTTCCACCTGGGCTGCAAATTTCATGTTCTCAGTCATTGCACCATCCATGCTGCACAGCTCGTCAAGCTTTGGGCTTGTTGCCAAAGGGTTCTGTTTCCTGGAAATAAACCTGTACTGAGATTTTTGGCTCTGTCCACAACATTATACCCAAGTGGCTAATGTGGATGGATTACTGAAACAGGAATACAGTTGTCACAGACACAGATGATTTAGGATTTTTGGTACCCTTGTTCGTGTACTCTGTAAGCCACTTTCTCCAATGCTCAAGGTAAGGACCCCAGTCTTTATGACCTAGAAGGAGCTAACCTGGATGACCCGGTGGTCATCCTAGGAGCCATCTGGCAATCCACGTCTTGTGTGGCTTACCCTTCCCAGTGCCTCACGCAATTTCTTAAGCAAGCATAAGTGTGCTTAGGAGGACTTAATCTCAGAAAAACTGGTTTGGGCCATACTGTTGACTGCCAATGCGGATGCTTTTGACTGTTAGGTCATGGGGTTCTTTCGGTCATGTAACACTGAGGCAGTTTTCCTGGCGACATATCCTGTCCGCCTGTTGTGTGATTAAAATCTCTGGATTGGATGTGCCCAGTCAGTGAAATGTGGCCCGTATGAAGGTGTCCATACCAAGTAGGTACGAAGCAGATGGGGGATTCTTTAGTATCTCAGACTTCTCGTGTTATCGTGAGTGCACAACTGTAAAGCTACACTGAAAACTTAATAAGCCATCTGGTATCATTGGTGAGATCAGTTGTCTGTCGCATAGTGGTAAAGAAGGCGGCACTGTGAGATGCTCCTGGGTGTGTTCTATCGGCGTGTATGGCAAAGAGGGGAAGTGAGAGAAGCTTGAGCCTGTCTGCACTTGCACAGAGGTCACTGCTGGCCCTTTGACTGTCTGCCAGTGCAGGGGCCACAGTCTTCCAGAAGAGGGCCTTGGTTATGGGCAGACAAGTGAGCCAGCCAGCCAGCTAGACAGATAGCCAGCCGCATCGTCTGCAGTATAGGTCTCGAGCTACAGCCTGGGCTAGGGCAGCTCAAGTTACCCAGACAGATTTGTTAACACTGTTTGGGTCCGCTCGGCTTTCTAGCCAGGTCTCTGAGCCAAACGCAGCTGAGGTGACTTAATCTGTCATTAAACTCACATTACACCCGGACAGAGACTCGGCTCAGGGGGACAGAGACAACGCTCACTCTCCCACTCACTGGCATGGCTGGCTGGATTTGAGCAGACACAAAGAAACCCCCCCTCCTCCTCCTCCCATCCTCTTCATGCCACACACCATGGCACAGCTAGACAGCACAGCACAGTCTAGACAAAAGCAATTTCACTTGAAGTTGAAAAGTCATTTGACTGTGTGACGGGCACCCGTGTGGATTTGATGGTGTTTACAGGGCGCACAAATCTATTTGTCTTCTTATATTGGAAATAGACCAATAGAGAATACTGTGGTTATGCGATTTCATTTTTATAAATGTCTTCGGTCATTAATCATTTTATATTTGCAGGAAATATGTAGAAGGGCTATCAGATAACTAAACAATGTCATAATTGCTAATGTCATGTAATGTTTTAAATGACTTGGTATATATGCAGTAATTAATGAATTTCCCCTTTCCAGTGTCCTTTAACACACACTTAGTGTTACAATCATGAGGACTCAAAAGCACTTGGGAATTAATAGTCAAGCTCTTAAGAAAACCGAGGAACAGCCCTTAGCGATTTAAATGTTTCCGAGGAATTACAAATACTGATCCAATTACTGTGGCGGACAGCTGATACTGTAGCTCCAACATTTGTACATATCGTTACGTTTCAGTGACACATTCCTGTAAACGTTTACAAACACAAAACTGTCAAACTGAGCATGAAAGTGACTAAATAGATGTACACAATGGGAAATTGTAGTTTTATTGCATCAGTAACATGAGGAGAGTTTTCTTTTTTTTCTTTAATCTCAGAGCTGCTGACAGTACACATTTGTCTTTGTACATTCTTCACTGGCTATCTTACAAACAGGAGGAGATGGCTGAACTTCGTTCACATCAGGCAAACAAAATTGCTTCCATTACTCTCAGTTTGAAGATGTCAGAAACCCTAACAACCTCCAGTACCTTCAATGGAGGTCTAAGACATTGTTTTCCTCTGTTGAGATGTGTTTTTACGTAACAGCTGGTTCTGGTTCTCCCTTCGACCACCACATCCCCACTGTCATGAGCTGCCAAAATCTCAACATATGAGCTCTATAATCAACTGTTACAAAGAATGATGCCAAGTCACCAAGCCACATATTTGTCAAAAAAGGCAACTTTTCATTTAGTTTTATGATATTACTTTTATTTGGTTGCATTGTGGTGCAAAGCCGCGTACAGACAGATTTGTGAGTGATTATGTGAAGAAAACACATTGTGCATGGGAAGCATAGCTGGACATGATACAGTATGATTTTTTTTCCTTTTTAATGTTCTTAAAAAGAACCTCAGAGGATGAAAATTATGGTCTCTAAACATTTAAATGCAACCATAAAACCAAGGCTTTTCTTATAATTTAATAACCTCCTTTCTAATGAGCTGAATCTTGAAATGAAACTGTGCTAAAGCAAGGGTTTGAATCCTGCTTACTACTAAAACACAAACATATATTGTCTGCTTTCTCCTATTTGTCTGAAGGTGACTTCACTGAAATCACCTGGTTCTATAAATAGTAAATGTTTTGACTCCTTCTTATCTTGAATGAATATGCTCTGCTGTTGTCGGTATGATTTTGTCAAGCATAAATGGAACAATAACTTTTAATGGTTATGACTGAATGTAATAATTTGTTAATGTAACTGACCATAATCTCTGTTTTTGCCAACAGATCAAGAAATACTTTGAGCTGGAGCCACTGGCCCGAGGGAAACGCTGGATCTTGGATGGCAGCACCACAGACAACATGGAGGCAGTGAAGGAGAGCTTTGGTCAATTCATTAGCCTGTTGGAGGACAAGGACACAGAGCCTGCAAGGATATGATGCTAAAGCTGCTAATGCTAAAAGACATTAGCAGCTACAGAGCAGCGACGAAGAAACCCCCACAACCCTCAACGGTGCCCATGTACACACACACTCATGCACAGACACAAACGTACACTCAAGAAATCACAGCAGATGTCGGCCTCTCTTTTCAAGATGTGCGTTGCATTTTTTCCTTCCTTCACTGCGGTCACCTTTTACAAATTGGAATAACGTACACAGCCACTGCAACCTGACAGAGGATGTGAAGCAGTTTATCGAGAGAAGTCATGAACTTTGACAGGAATGGAGATCTTGTTTACTACTGTCTGTGCCATTGTGATCAAACCAGTGGCATTTGGGACGTATGGCATTCCTTTAGTCATCACTGGACACTAACTTACACACACATGCTCCCTCTTGGACACACACCCACATACTGCCACACACAAAGTGGAGCCCCGGTTGTTTGTAGATATGTTTAACATCTTCACTAATTACTTTACAGGATGTTTGAGTGGGCAGGGTTGATATTCTTGCCTCTGAGAAGTACTGTATGGCTGAAGTGGCTTTCAACCCTGTAACAACAAATACCGTTGTGTGATTGAAGTGCATACTCTAAAGCTTTCGTGTTATGTATGGTAGTTACATATCAATATGTGAATATCTAATCTGAATAGTGTAGTCTGACGATCTCATGGAATATTATGTACATGCAAACAAGTATATTGCTGTGTACATTCCTGTGCAGCCATACACAAGTAGTACTAATCAAGTGACTAAGTGCTAGGTGAGTTTATGAAATGTGAGTCTATGTGGAGAAGGTGGGAACCGGTCTGAATGCTTTTATAAATGTACAACTTAGGATATATTTTATAGCTCTGTATGTTAATCACTTAGAGCTACATTCAGATTTTTTATATATATCATACTGCGCTTATGACTTATTTCAAATCAAAGACCAAAAAAAAATGGAGACAAAAGCAGAAATGACTGACTGGGCTGGGTACAGCCACAAGGTATGGAAATGTGATGGATTTAGTTTCATTTCATTTTGCGAATGTTGTTTGTTTTTTCTACATTTTTACTGTATTTTTTTTTCCTTCTGAGTTTGACACAAGCCCTCTTAATACTGTCAAGCGACTCCAGTCTCACTTCAGGGTGGAATACAAACTATCAATCAGCCACAGCAACAGCTGCATGTGACAAGTCCCTGTCCAACACCCTAATGCCTTCCAACTGTCTGTGAAGACCCCTCCCTGACGGAGGACCCCCAACCCAGCTCGTCCCACCCGCTCAACCAACACGACCCCTCCACTCCAGCTTCGCTCCCTCTGTCCCTATTACTGCTCACAATACGGACCCAGTCACCGTGCCACAGGTGTGCGTTTGCCCCACGATGTGCTTCACTAATAGATAACGCCTCCTCCCTGCATACTTTGTATATTTGTGGTTGCTGTTTGTTCAGTATTGTTGGATTTTTAGAGTTAATCACCTGGCATGAGATCTACCAGGCTTTTTTCTTTTTTTTTTTTTTAACAATCAGAGTGCATCAGTGCATTCAGTCCCATTGAATGCAAAATAAATCTGTTGACTAGGAATTATAACAATGTTGGACTGGTCCAAATGACTCACGCATAGGTTTTTTAATTCATCTGCGTTTTTGTTTTTTTTTTCCTTTTCTATGTTTTGTTTGTTTAATTACATATTTTGTCTAAAATGTCTATTAAAGTTTAAAGAAGTTAAATATTGTCTTAGTAGTTCTTTACATTATAATTCAACAGCGAATATCATAATATTCCTTTATTGTTAATGTGTAATCTTACAACAGGAGTGTGGATGATGGTTTGTTATACAATGTAAATATTACATGTTACAATGTTACAACAGCTTAGTACAGTTGAATATCAGAAGGACAGTTTGACCAAAGAGCATTAATTAAAGACTAAACTGACACAGTACAAGCTAAATAAACTAAAATACCTGACGAGTAAACCAAATATTAAAGTATAATAAATCAAATATGTACATGAATATGTAAGTACAGTATATGGTTAAGAGTGTGAGTATATACAGTATATAGATATTACTGAATAGCAGTTCTGGAAATGTACATTGTAAATCCCAGCTTGTATAGTGATTATTGTACATTGAGTTATGGAGACATTGCACAGGTGTAATGGGAGATCTACGTAATCTCTCCTTCACACAGCGAGGGTGGATCAGTCTGTCACTGAAGCTGCAGACAGGGCGTCCTGCAGTGGGTGAGACTCATGGTCCAGCATGGATGTCAGTTTTACCAGGACCCTTCTCTCACCCACCTCTCGCACTATAATCGCACTAGAATAATCACTGAACTGCGTTGCCGTTTGATCTGTTTGTGAAAAGATATTAATTCATGGCATATTCTTTGAATTGTTTAAGTACCTATTCATGCAGTTTAAAAATCATGCTTCATGTATCAGTATGAACCTGTGATGAGTTCAGTGTTTGCTTGTGTTTCTGGAAACTGTTCCTTCGCCGTGTCTTTGATTTGTGATTTAAGCTGACCCGATGCTGGAAGACGATCGGCAAAACACAGATGATCCAGTGGAAGTGGAGCCAAAGGTTGTTGTTTTTTTCCTGCTCAAAGTCAAAGTGGAAAAGCTGAAGAAAGTTTAGAGTGGAAAGTTAACTGAGTGAGACAGTGGTTCGTGGTAAATATACTCTGTGCTACCTCTGCCTCCCCTTTTTCTTCTCCTCTTGCCCTTCTTCCCTCTCTTTCAAATTAACCGTGTGGCTTTAATACAATGTGTGTCATGCAGGTTGCCCTGGCGACTCTTTGATCCTGTTTTCCAGTCTCTGCCTCTGGGGCAGACGTGCTTCTCTTCAGTCTGCTGCACACCAGCTCTGGAAGCTGCTGCAGCCCTGAGACAAACCATGGGCTGCTGCGCTCGTCTCACTCCCCCTTTTTCTTCCTGTCGCTCTCACTTTCTCTCTGTTTTTTGAGTCCTCTCTATCTCCCTCTTACTGTTTTTTTTCCTCTCGTGTTCTCTCCATCTCTCTGTCTTTCTCTTACTCGCTCTGCTTCCCTTTGGTCACGGCAAAGTAGCCCTCCCTCAGCATGGGCATCCAGGATGCCCAGGGGAAGGGAAGAGGCTGGGACCTCAGCGAAGCAGCCCTCCTAGGAGAAAAAAGAAAGAATCAGGGAACCTCTCTTTCTTCCATTCCTACTTCCTCTCTCTTTCCGTCTCTACAGTTATTCCATTGAAAAAGAAGCAGCCAGTTCTCTCCTCCCACTCTGAACCTTTACCTGCTCTACCTGTTTAATTGCTGGTGTTTGGCTGAAGTTCTCAGAAATAGTTTTCCTCTTCTTGTTGCCGGCAGAACCTCAGTGTGACTTAGAAGCTGCGAAGTTATATTATTTATGCCGTGTTAATAACACAGTCCAGACTTTTCTAATGTTTACAGTTGCATTACGAAGAAACAATAACCGGTACCGAATGTTTACTGTGGTGGTTACAGTATCTCAAGCAACTTTCAAGTCTTTGCAGGTTGATTTTTATAATTCACTAAAATGAACAGTAATTAATGGCTGCCTTGGAGGGAGGAAAAACACTTTAATAAATCTGAAAAATTATGGCAAACCTCATTGTTGGCACTAATATAAAGTGTAGGTGTGACACAGACACTGTACAGAAGCAAACTTGACAGTGTGCAGTTACTGTAAGTGCAAACCTGCCAACCACAAACATAGATTATCTTAAAAAAAAGTTGCGTCCTCATCAATGTTTATTGTTTGTCATCTTGGTTTTAACTTTCTAACATGACGTCATTATCTGAGGCTTTTGATTTTGCAGCTTGGTTACTGTGTTTGTTTTTTGTACACATTTCTAGTCAGTGCTAATGTAGGTCGTCATCCATCATGTGTGAATTGGATTCATAGCTGGGCTGTGTGCTTTTAATATTGAAAATCAATAATAATGATTTTCAGAATAAAGGAAGCAGAGTGACCACAGAATGAAAGAAGAATTGTGAATTTAAAAAGAAATTACCACACTTTTTCAGGAGAATCTCAGCAAAACCTAAAAGAGCAGAGCAGTACCTGTTGTTTTTTTTCTTCAATAATCACAAACGGACACAAACACGTGCCTGCCAGAAACAATGGATGTAACGCAAAGATAAAGTATTTCCAGTGTCAAATGAAAAATATAATATATAAACTGACTGATTTTTTATTAGCCAAATACACTGTCTGCAATATACATTCTAGTGGCAGACCTTATTGCTTGTTTTATTGTTTGTTTGTTTTGTTTTTTGACATGATATGATATGATATGAAGTATACATCATAGTACATCATAGTATCTAATTATAAGAACAGAAGAGCACCACAAACATTATGCCAACCTACCAGAAGTGCAAACAAATGTGATCACACACCAAAATGAGCTTAGTGAAATGCAAATGCGTGACCTGACAGGGAACCTTACTTTCGTTTACAAGACAAACAAAAGCAGGCATGTTTTCTTAAACTCTACAAAGAATGACTCTTTCTCTGTGTCGTCTCCCGTCCAGTGTGTGTGGCAGCATTTCTGCTGATAAGACCCAGCTAGGAGGTGCAACAGATGTTGCCTTGACATCCATCTGGGCCTCGTACTCCCGCTCTGCCTCCCACAGCCGATGCTCCACGGAGGACACACCACATTCCCGGCCTTCACAGTGAGGTGTTGCTTCCACACACACACACACACACACACACACACACACACACACACACACATTCAACTTCCTCTCCTCCTGCTTTCGAGTGAGGGGAGAGATTATGGCAGCACAAACCCTC
>OMLM01004124.1:15374-29575 GCA_900302695.1 Helostoma temminkii | reverse complement strand
CCCCACCTCCCGCCTGTGTGTATCAGCCTGGTTCACATACACAAGATTAAGTAGCAAAAGTGACATCCAAGACCAATCGGGCCACCCAAGAGAACCGCAACCAGCGGAAAGGCTGTCAGAGCCCCCTTTTGCGACATTAATCTTCAAGCCTCTCCTGCACTGCCAACTCACATCTCCTTCAAACAGGACAGGGAGGTAGAAAGCTGAACTTTCCCTCCCTGAAGGATTCCTCCTCTCCATCAATTAACTCTTTGGGGGACAATTCATTGTCACCAGCCATGTACCAGACAACTTCAAACACTGGCAAAATTAATTTTTTTTCCAGACATTAAAAAAAACAAAAACCTTTAATTCAGCAACAAGAAGATTAGTGTGGAAGTTAGTTCAATTTGTAATTGTCCTAAATGCCTTC
Source organism: Helostoma temminkii (assembly GCA_900302695.1). Taxonomy (NCBI): domain Eukaryota; kingdom Metazoa; phylum Chordata; class Actinopteri; order Anabantiformes; family Helostomatidae; genus Helostoma; species Helostoma temminkii. The sequence goes on along the minus strand of OMLM01004124.1, from coordinate 29,163 downwards.
ATGCCTCAGACGTTTGACTAAAAAACGCTTTAAAGTGATTTATGCCTGAGAAAACTGCGTCTAAGTTGCCTGTTGTGGTCTGTAGAGACATTGCTCTGGCCTGTTCCACCCATTAATAAGACGTTAACATTCAGCAGTGGAATTTATCTTAAATGTCAGAGGGCTGTTAAAATAGACATTGAGAGATCAGCGTGAGCTACTTTAACCACCTCAGCTAACTCTTTTGTCTTCTTTGGTCACCAATAGCATCTTTGATCTCTTTCAGAAGATCAACTCTGTCTGTGTGTGTGTGTGTGTGTGGTGAGAGTCATCCTGACCTTTTAAGGAGGTGGCGTCACGTCCAACCTGATAGCGGTGTGAATGGCAAAACAGAAAAGATGAATACAGCAATGGATAAATAGCGGAACATGAGTGTGTTATGCTGTGGATGCCTTCAGTCCCAGGAGAGAGGCTTCCTAACCCCAACCTTTCTTCTGCCCGAGACCTGAGAAGCAAAGGGGGATGTCGCGCCATCTAACAGTGTTCCTTTGAAGAGAGCAACGCTGAAATCAAGTAGCATGCCTCAAATACTTGAAGTGAAACTCTCACTGAAAATATATTTAATGATAATTCAGGTGATATTTTGCGTTTTTTCCAATTGTCAGCCAGTTTCTGTGAAAACCATCTGATCAACAAGTGGTGATACAGTACACAACAAAACACCCCTGGCCAATATCACTCAAATGCTACATGATTCAAATTTGTATCACATTATTTGATGCATAATTGAAAACAAATAGGTTGAAAATACAGAATGACACCACGAATGTAAGTTTATAAATCCAAACGCTGACTGAAAAAATGACTCCCGGTGTCAAGGAGCTTGGCAGGAGAGGAATTTTTCCAACATTGCAATAATCCCAAGCACACTGAAAAAATTACAAAAACAATAACCTGGCCAAGTACGTCCTCTGACTTGAATCCAGCAGGACAGAGCGGCTGAGAAGAATAATCCATACATTTGTCATTAAAGATAAAAGATAATAGTAATAATCTCCACACGTAATGACACAGGAAAGTTTCTGGAATATCTATTACCAAAGCATTTAAACATGAAATCAGCAGCAGGAATGTCTGTATAGATGACTGTCAAGTGAGAAACATTGTTTTGATGCTGTGGCTCCTTCACCCACAGTATGGCAACAGAAAAGGTACAGTATATTCAGTCGCTGTGAATCATTGTATCACTCAGGCAAACAGTTTTTTACCAAAGTTGGAAAGGGCTCTGTGATTATTTTGGAAACACATCAGTCTATAAAACAGAATGACAAAATAAACAAAAACCTTAAATCAAAATGGAGAGATAATATGACACGCCAGTTTGTGCAGAGGTTAATAAATGATGCAAGAATAATAAACAGCACCCTGTAGGTAAACAGGTTCCCTCCAGTGTTGTTTGCTGCAGAGCTTTTTGTTTGGATAACAAGCAGTCATCATCAATCTGTGATCTGTGCCCTTCAAAACAAGTTCCAGTCCAGTGTGCTGAGAGCACACACACACACACACACACACACACACACGGGAAGCAGGTCTTTGGCTGCAGACGAGCAGGGTTGCGTGCCTCGTCGCCTGTGTTGGCAGTTCACAGCAGAGGGTGACCACAGACAGCAGTGATCATTAGGTCATCGAGAGAGCAGTTTGCGTGAGTGAAGGTGTGTTATTTAGAGAAACTCCATTAACAAATAACATCTTGGCTCACGTTCAAACTGAAACTTTCATTAGGTCGTCTGTCCGACAGCTGAGCTGTTGAAGTAGGATGCAGGGCTCAGTGGCTGCTTGTGTAGGAGTATTTTTATAATGACAGGAGGCTCAACTCTCTTTAAATCAGAAAAGAAAAACAACTTGGGATGGATTAGGATTTCTTCTCCAGTGGAAACGCCATTTGCAGAAACTCTGTGCGAATTCTTCCTCTTATCTTGACACATTGCATCACCTTTTTTAATTGAGAAATTTTGCAAAAACGTTATACGCCTGGGAGCCACATTTCTCTGTCAGCACTATATAATTTGAATGCATGATTGACTGAAGTGTAACACAGATTGTGGTTTGTTTCAGCATCGCAGTTTTTTATTGTATCTTCCAGCTGCTGAAGCCAATTATTACTTAACCCATAAAACAATAAAACATTATGACAGTGTTAGTGACTGAAAACACTATAAACCCTGTAATAATGTGCAGGTGCTGCTCTGCATGTTTCACATATCGGTCATTGCAAATCCTCCAAATCCAAGTCTCCAGATCTACTCAACACATACTCAAACTATTTGCTTTGTGAATATAAGAAACATGCTGTGCACAGATTAATTACATGTGAAGTAGTTGTCTGTTTAATCCTGTTTACACCTGTTGAGTAGCTTGCAGGCTACTTTTTTATGCATCTAATTTTTGTTGGAAAATTACATTTAAAGAATTTTAACAGTAGCATCTCTTTCCAGAACCACTGTCTGGGTTTTCACCTCAACACTGCTGGAGAACGAGGCCTTTATTTCCTATGAAAAGAGCAGCTGGGCGAGCCATGGTGTCATGCTCAGGTTGGAGGAAAAGTTGTTTTTGTTAATCTCAAAATTATCAGTTGTGTAAATCTGTTATCCGAGCACGGGTTCACATTTTTTCAAGTGTCTTAAAATAACAGTCAGGTGCCCGTATGAACAATCTGGTTCATGCTGGCGATGGAGAGATGTCTTCTTAAAGCCATTTGAAAGGAAGTGAAAGGAGCAAAATCCAGTTATTATTCTCTGCAAAAATTCAAATGTGTATGTAAAGGTAAAATAGCTTAAGCAGTGTGATTTATTGAGTTTAAATCCAACAAATAGTCCTTTTAGTACCAAATCTCCTTTTTGCGTTTCCCTTAGCAGAATTTCCCTGTTAAGTTGTACTAGAAGGAAACAAAAAGAATTCAAAATTTAAAACCCCACGGCTTTGGAAAATAGTCACTTCATGTGACTAATTTGGACAAACATTTTTATAAATTTGTCCAAAAATGGAGGACGGTGGATTTTGGCCCACATCAAAGACAAAGACAAATTCCTTGTATGTGAAAACATACTTGGAAATAAACCTGACTCTGATTTCACGGAAAACATCTTTACCAGAGTTAATGGTTTGCATTAACAGCAGGAATTGCTGGAGCAAGTAAAACCTGTTTCAGTGTACATACGGGCACCAGAATATGGTTTTAAACTACACTTTTCACGTATTGTGAACGCGTCCCTCAAAGACAAAAAAAAAACCACACACACAAAATCACTTGTACAGACAGAAGATACCTACAAAATAAAAACACAGAAACATAGCGTGTAGTTGCCCTTAGCATAGCAAAAAATATGCAGCATCCAATGTGACACTGACACGATTCTCGAAACTGTTCGTTTTAATGTTTCCATGCTGAGAAAATAATAACTCATTCATCTCCATTGTACGGTGGTGCCAGTGACCGGATGCTTCATGTTCGGTGACACCAAATTTACTACAAATGGGAAAGAAAGTCTTGTTATACGAGTAGACCCTAAAGGTGAAATGCTAAATAACATTGTTTCTGTGACCACCAAACTGTACATACTTCACTTTAGCTTGGTGTTGTTTCCTGGCTGATCAGAGCTGCTGATGTTTGTGTTGTAATGATGATTTTGAACAATGAATCTGGGCAGCCATTCTCATTTCACATACATTGTTGTGGTTATAGCCCAAGACGGGCAGAATGCTTTCAACTTTTATGATACAAAGTTGTGCCAAGAGTTTTCTGCCCCGCTGCCTCTCTCTGCGGGGCTTTCAAAGGGGAAAGCAACACATGCTGCCATTCATGTCCTGCCGTTCAGATGGACCATTACGCTCATATCAGATCGGCGCTTTTGATGTCCCGAGCAACAGAAAAAAATAAATAGCGAGCACAAGGCTGTGAAAGATTTGCAATGCAGTGCGTTAATTAACGAAGGGCTATACCAATTAAGCGCCCATGATTGGTGTGTGAATATCAGTGCAGTCACGCAGGTTGGGACTCGGCGCAGAGTAACACCACTGTTTACTGAACACAAAGAGCATAAACAAGCGCTGGCAACAAGTGCACTGCCAAGTGTGAATGGCTGGGCATTTAAAAGATTTCAAACTTTATCAGTACTTACTTTACATGTTAGATACTTTTATTTTGTTGGCCTTCTAAGAAAAGTTTTTAGGCAGTGCTCAGTAAGTAATTAGGCCAACAATGGAAATCAACTGCTCTCCTGTAAAGTACAAGTCTAACTATTTTACTTCATTTGAACCCCAACAGACCAATAGTTTAGCTTTTTTGTAAGGGCTCTAAATATTATTATTATATTGATGACTGGAGTGAAAATCAAGACCTGCAGTAGCAACTATTTGGAAAATCAATTAAAATGTTTGGTGTTTACATTCTCACTTCTAGTTTCTGACTTTAATGAACTTTTTCTTTGCGAAAGGTGATGATAAAATTAATATATTGGGATTCTGAACTGATGGTTGGACAAAACAACAATAACGTAGTTTAACATTTTAGGATAATGTTCATTGTAGACTAGTTAACCTCACTGCACAGATGTTGCAGTAAAAAACCTCTCCAACTTTCAATTTAAATTCCAGTTGTGCAGTTTTCCAAACACTGAAATAATTCAGGTAACAGGATGGAAACAAACACTCACACAGGAAAAATGTCATTGGTTTTGGCCAACAGATATATTTATCCCCGTGTTTAAACAGGTTCTAATTGTAATAATATGTTCCCCTTTGTTTTTATGTTGCACAACGTGACTCAGAGAACAATCACTTCATTACTTGAGCGAGCTACATTAGGTAGTCAGTAATGAGGTGAATGTTTGAAGAATAAAAGCGATAATGACACAAATGTTTAGTTTACACATATATAATTATGTATTTATTGACAATAATGAAACAGGTCTGCTGTGGGACAGATTGAGGTCAAGCCATCTAACAGATGTATGTCTTCAGTTTACTTAGCAGACCTCCTGGTCCTCTTGTCCCAGGAGAAGTTTGCTCCGTAGGACTTCACCCGCGGCTTTGAGGCCCTTTTCTCCGTTACATCGTAGCTCCAACCTGAAGGAAAAACAACATCGGAGTAAGTGATGGAAGCCCGATCGTCACGTATATTCACTCTGGATGGATTCCAACTGCAATGAGGTGTTGTGTAGACATCAACAGGCTGCGTGTAGTCAGAACTGCAGTAATCACTTTCATGCTGCAATAAACAGAGTAAGCTGGTTTCCTTTGCTTAGTTTCAACAAACTTTCCCAGATGGTTCAGTTTTGATTCAACGTGAACTTTCTCTTAAGTGCTGCTAGAAAGAAAACTACACGAAGCTGGTTAACCAGCAGAGAACTGTATTGTATTTTTAATGATCTTCTTAACCCATCAAAAGTTTTCTCTTAATGTCTCATTAGGAGGCCCACATGCTGTCATCAGGTGGTTTGTCACAGTGACACTGTTTTTTACCAATACTGTCCCACCTTTAAAGAAGGTGGGAACTAAATTACTATTAAATATAAAAATACTGTTGATGTGTATTTTATAGAGGTCTAGATGTTTATTGTTTTTATTAGATATTAGACAAACACAAACTCCATTTATCTTCAAGACTGATACCGATTAAACTTTCCTGAGAATAAACAGCAGGCGTGTGTTATCCGGCTTTACGTGAGACGTGAATTTCTTTAACAGTTTGTCAGTTGATATACACTAACACATTATGCAATGTATATGTTGTATTGAAACAACACTTCAGTGATGCTGTATTTTGTTATATGACGCTGTGAATGATTATTTTATGCACATTGATCCAGGTCAAGTCTAGTTTCTCTGACACAGATCAAACTGCTCTGCAGCCAGTGCAGTCATTTGGTTCTTTTTGCTTTAAAAAGATAAGAATTCTCGCACAGAAAATAAAACCACCAATAAATTTAACTTGTAGTCACCATAATATCCATCTGTTTTGAACCTGATTTTGTTAATCTGTGCCACATGGCTCAGTTTTTATCCAAAAATTATTGAAAACACATTTGTGAGAGAAACTGCTGCACTGAGCGACATGTTTCTTCCCCCTCAGTATTTTTAATAAACCACCTCCATGTTGCTTGTCCCCCCCAAAGCAACCCTGACATAGCGACTAGTCTAGTCACTAAAACATGTCAGTGAATGTCTGTCTACTATGGCTGTGACTGCTTCACTCTGTGGTGTCGGGAGCAGCCAAAATGAAGCATGAATGAGCCGAAACGACAGATAATTTATCCGTTAACTTCCTCTCCTCTGATTTTCTTAAACTTTAGTTAAAATTAAATTTAATATGGCCACTTAGGTTTATTCTTGTTTTCTCAAAACATACAGAATTTTATAGAGTGAGTTTATTTCAGTGTTGATTCACTCAACCAAAAATCATAAATATGCATATTTTACTTGTAATCAAGCCAGCCTCATTATATTGTTTATTATTTTGCAATCACAATAGGGTCCACTATATGATTTTTTTTTGCCAAACTGTGCTACCCATAACATTGCAAGAAGCTGGACCCAGTGATACTTCTAACACAGAAAATAACCAGACCCTCCTCTAAATGTCCTCTGAAAGTTCTTACCATTTTTCTCAGCAAAAGCAATGGCGTCTTCCTTAGACGAGAAAGTGAGCACCATGTTGGATAAAGGATCAGCCCTGAAAGGCAGAAAGCAGTCACATCATTGGGCATAGTATCATGTGTTGTACAAACTTGATAACATTTTCAAGCAGATCTGTGATTTTGGGTCATGTAAATATCCAGACTAAATACCAAAAATCATTTACTAAAATTAATGGTGACTCATCAGTTCCATCAGTAAAATGACTATCACCACACAGAAAAGAAAAATGTATGTGCAATATAAATTCTCAGGTAAAGGTAGGAGGGTCTTACGTTGAGGCCCAGCCCATCAGCGGGTTCTCCCAACGTTCTCTAGTATCGAAGTCCATCTTCCACTTTTTGGTGCTGTTGATTCCTGACTGCATGGCTGTTTTGGCAGGTACGAAGATGTGAACCTTGCGGGTTTTGATGTGCTCCTCCGGGACCCCTGTCAGAGTGGTGATGTCCTAAGAAACAGAAATAAAGCACATTTTACTGTAAAAAATGAATTACAAATACAGAGGGAAATTCTATACAAAGCTACATTTTTTTAAACTTTTTTTTATATATATGTAAACAAAAATACAAAAACATAATCATATGTAAAACAGATTACATGTGAAAGATCTACACTTCATGAGTTAGTAACAATCCTACGCTACAAGCACACTAATGCTGAGGTAATGTCGATGAAAAACCTGCACCAGCTGTTGATTTGCAAGCAGGCAGCAAAACATCTGAATGAAACATTTAAAAACCAAGTAATACAAAAGACAATAGAGTAAAGAGTAAAGTAAATAATTGATGGGCAATTACTCAGTCAGAAACCTGAAGTGCGGAGGAACAAAAAGGTTTCCCATTTATGCAAAACCTGTTTTTTTTCTTAACCATTCTGACTTGATGACTTTCCGAGCAAAGATTACAAATTTATGCAAAGCGATATGTGTTTGTTAAAAAAGGTCATCTGAAAGTCAACTTACAGGTGTTAAAAAATACAACTTAAAAATCCTGATAACGTAATCTTAATGTCAGAAGAAAGGGTGTTAGAAAAATAGCCCTGTAATGTTTTATATTTTTTTGCTTCACAATCTATAGAGATTTATTTCCCCTTTAAATTGTAGGGTCAAAAAAAGCTCAAATACATTTTCGGTGTCAGAAATACAATAAAACATAAGAAATCCAAGGAGAGAAGCTTTTTATAGGCACTGTAAAATAAACTAAAAGTTTGGATTGTTTTTATGTGATCTGATGTTCACTCTAAGGCTGTGTTTGTCTCTGCAGGCACAACTCTTACAACTATATATGAATCTCTCCTGTGTTTTAAGCTGCCAGAACTTTGCTGATTCTGATTCTTGTTTTTTGTTACATGTTACTTGTAAATGTCCAACAGTTTGCAAAGACGTGGCAGGCAAAAGATCAATTATTCACATTTTTTCACATTTAATAGCAACCACAGCACTAAAGGTGCAAAAAAAGAATAACAACGGCATAATACCCACTTTCATGTTATTATTCATATGGTTTTAGACAAAAGTGGATGAAATTAACGTCTAATACTTGAGGTGATTTATTCCAGACCATCAGAAAGTAGGCCAGCGCAACAAGAGAAGGAGGAGGGGCCTCTGGGTGTACCAAATGCATATTCCTGGGCAATTGGAGCCCCTTCAAGCTCCTATCAAGGATCTGGTCCAATTCTTCAGGGAATTAGCAAACAAGCAATGGGAAGTCTGCGACAAAACACAGACGAACCTCCCAGCACGCAGGCAGCAGCCACCCAAGACTGGGGGCTTTCCAGGGTGCTCTCCTTTCAATACAAGAATTTTACACATTTCAATGGCCATTACAACTTCAAAGAATCAAATTTTCATCATTGTCTGTCATCTGCCAGTTGATTTGTAGAAAGGGGGTCGTTTTGCATGAACTCCACACAAAAGCTCGCCTTTCCTTTGGAAAAGGACCTTCCAATGGTGTTTGAGCCTAATAAGTTACAGCTCCAACTGCTAAACTACTGCTTGTTTCGATAAAACATCGTTTACCATGCTAAGCAGCGAGACCAGACTAAATTTAATCATAAGCAAGATCTGCATACTGTTAAAATGAAAGGGAAAAGACAAACAAAAGGGGGGAAAAAAACTTCACAAGTGGCTGGTAATTATTTCCGGCTGCCCTATCTACTTAACCTTAACAATTCCTTCTAGTCACAGAGAGGAGGAAAACATGTTCTCTTCAGCCAAAGGAGGGAATGGTAGACAGTTCCTGACACAACAACGCCCGAGACAGTGTGAGCAGGTAATAAAAACAGTTTTAAAACACTGCTTTCTGAAGGCTGTAAGTCTTTATTTACAGTGGATAATGTTCAAAAGATCTGTGCTCCAAAAGCGAGAGGTAAGAAAAACTTCCTGATTGTTTTGGAAAAACAAGAACCATTAAAATACTTTGTACACAGCGAACCGGAACACATTTCGACTTGTGAACTGAGGGGGAAAAAAAAAATCGAGCACTAAAAACTACCTTCTGAGTTGAGGTGAATAAAATTTGCAGTCAGAAACATTTAGCAGTTCTGTGGTCTGGTCTGCGGGATAGATGCATGAAATTCCATCTCCGAGGCGCATTAGAAATTATACCCTCAGGATTAGCAGGCCTGAGTTACATGTACAGTGTGTGTGTTACATAAACCATAACTGACACATGAGGCCTATGTAAGGTAAACTGGTGCAATAATTTGTCCAAATGCTGCAGACTTTGATGAGCACAAAAAGTCCTTCATGAATACGGGAGGATGTGTCAAAACAAAAGCTCTGGCAAATGACTGAAAACATACTGCTTATTATCTGACATTGTTTGCAAAAAAACAAGTCTAGACTTCTATGATACATGCATGCATAACACTGAAAGCTAGGAGGGTTATCGGCACAGGAGGCTCACCCACAATACCCGGATTCACTAAGGGAATGACTGTGGCTGGAATGTGGTGTGTTCCCAGGAGGACTAGAAAGGGCCGTCACAAAAGGAAAACCCACACGGTGGGCACTTTTTCTTCTGCCATGTACAGGAAGTAAAATGAGAACTATCAAGTTTGACACTATTCACAGGGCCTTAACGGGGCCCTACAATACCTGGCCCCCAAATGCCGGGCTTAAGAAAGGGGCGAAAAAGGCTGGCAAAGTCTCTGTCACGTGAAAGCGTGTCGATATTTCTGACACCTCCAGGCTACGTGCCAAATAAAGAGCATAGGGGCTTGTCGCTGTGGGGCCACTGGGCGCACCAGAATGCTGAAAGCTGGTACCCCTAATGCTCCAACAGAGACCTGGGACGGAGGATTTCTGTGTAAACAAGAAAAAAAAACCTCAGTGTGCCTAAGTGGGGAAAGACTGAAGGAACGAAAGTTATCGTAGTAAAATAAAATTCAATAAAGAACGGGGCTTTTTTGGAGGTTTGAGGTGTAAAATCTAAAACAAATATTTGTAAAATCTACACATTGATGATTACAGACGTTTGGTTAGAATACAATTAATATTTCTGACGATATTAGCACGACTGTCAAAAAATTCTCATTTCAGCTACACACAATACACAAAATACACATTTGGAAGTCCAGCTAGAACAACAGATCATGGAGTCGACGCTGCTATCACTAGTTATCACTTTGTTCAGTAGAACAGTAAAAGTAAAAACACAGTTCTGCTCTGGCACAGGAAGGTTGCATGCTTACTTTCCCTACATACAAAGCTTATTGGCTATGTTGTTTTTCTGAAACAACCATCAATTAACTCAACACTTGACCTATTTCAATTGATGTGTGCAGCAATCTGGTGGTCTGCAACCAGGTCTCTGTCTCTGCACGCATCCTGCACTGGACTAACTCTGGGCTCCACACACTACTGTCCCCATATCGTTTAGCTCATCTTGTCATTTTAAGATGATTTGCAGGTGAAAGTCCACGTTTCCTGCTGTTCCTTTTCCCACAGTTTATACAGGGAAATATTAAAACCATCTTGCCTCCTCAATGTAAAATATGGTCTCCATATTCTTTTTGAGATCATTTGCAGATTTGGTCCAAATGAAAGAAAAGTTAAGGATTTTTGAGGTATGTTATTTCTGTAAATGAAAATTATCTGTGCCAAGAGAGTGGACGTAATTTACCATGAAACGCGGTTTGCCAAAAAGCAAATATCTCCCAAACAATGAAAATCAGACAATACTTTTATTGCCTATGCATCTTTGAGAAAACAAACATGTAATCACATAAATTAATCGCAATCACATTCAGTCTTTTAAGTATGTGGAGCCCTGAATACTGGTTCATGCTGGAAAAACACTAAAACTTACTTGAGAAGTGGTGAGTACAACAACCTTCTTCTTCAGCACATTACTGTTTATTGACTTAGTGAATTGAAGAGCGGTGTCTTTTTCACTCATTCATTTGATATTCCCTTTGTGTCCATTTAGGAAAAAGGATTATTTTAAACATAAAATAAACCATAAAAATGAAAATCACATCTGTTCTTTCGATAATCCTGCACGGCTCAATTGCATGTACGGCTAATGGTACAGTGCATGAAAGATGGAGAAAAGAGAACGACAACGAGCTAATTAGCTGCATTAAGTCTGACACTTAACTCACGTAACTAACTTAAGGAGGTGCCTTACATCGCCTTACAGTGTCTTACGGTGTTTGTTAGCGTTAGTTACAGTGTCTTACAGTGTCCGAGCACAAGTGTGTCATCAGCCAGCAGTAGCACCTCACAGGCACCTCCAGTAGAGCCAGGGACTGTAAGCTGTCACACACCCTTCTCTTTGGCAGCAAATAAAAAAACTGACCAAAGTGAAAACTAATTTAGATATTGTAAAGAAAAGAAGAAAAAAACGAAAACTCAATATATTTCTGACAGGGATGATCAGTGAAGTTAGACAAAAGCCAAAATGCATTCAAGAAGCCAAAACCATCCTACTTCAAGCATTTTTGTTTGAAAAGTGACTGAAATAGAACTGAATTGAATTATCAACATAGATCACAGTTGTTTCGGTACTAAAGTGTTTGTTGTTGATTGCTGAAACAGTTGTTTATGATTCAAACACCACTAAAATTCTGTGGTTCGGTGAGAGGAATTTCTTTGTTTCATAGAATAGAATAAAACGAATATCACAGTGTTTTGAACTGTTGGATACACAGAGCAAGACGTCAGAAGATGTTCCCATGAGCTGAGGGACGTTCTCAGTATTTTCCAACTAAACTGAAAACATAAACAGATTCATTAATAATGAAAATAATCATTAGTTGCAGACATATTTGTCTAATTGCTGACAAACAGCACAGATGCAGGGTTATACTGTCTAAACACATTGGTACCGGCAGTCCTTTTTTTAAAGACTTGTTAGGTTTTACAAATCTAAACTGAGGTACTGAGTGTATTTTCCTGTTAGTGTAGTAACCAAACAGACAAACAAATAAACAAAAGATGTCTTCGGATGACTCACTCAGACAAACACTTCAAGCACCACTACCACATTGTTATGGGTAATATCGGACACCTGTGACAGCCGTGACACAAGTATAGGCCGCTTTATCACAGGCACATACACCCATATGCCAAAACTGCTGCACAACAGCCAGGAGGGGTCACGGGGTCAGCCTAGCTGAATCATGTTGAGTCAGCATGTGGTGAAAGCCCAAACACAGCACCCTTAACCCCCCACTGTCCAGCCCCACACCCAGACCAAGAGCCTCACTCATCAGCCTCCACCGGTTCCCACCTTCAGACATCTTTGAAGTGGAAAAAAACATTCCAATTACTGATTGGACATAGGGGACGTTCTAATAGAAACAAATATTATGTTGCTTGCTCATGTGTGTGGGAGTGGTTCAACACTGGAGAACGAGCAGCTGGTGTGAGGGTCATCTCAACTCTCACGTTACACATACCAGTGAGGATCGGAAAAAGAGGGTACGGGCAGGGGATCGTTTATGATGTGTTGGATGCAGACACACTTGTTTGTTTGTGTTTTGTACAGAATCTTAAAGGACACAAATGCTGATGTGTTTCTACAGGTAAATTACCCAAAGCTGCGACAATTTACCAAACGAAAAAGCTAAAACATTCTGAGGTTTCTGCTTGTCAAAAGAAGGTGGACTGTTTTTCTCTGTTTTATATTATTGTGTAGTGGATATTTCTGTTTTGCAGCGTTAGTCAGACAAAACGAGCAACATGAAGACACCCTCCTAAACTCTAGAAACACAATGTGTAATTGTCACCATTTTATTGACATTTCTAACTAAAGCAATTAACTAAAACAATCAATAGATTAACTGACGCACAATAACTTTTCACTGCCTCCCTAAAAGTAGTAAATAGTTAAATTTTGCAATATAAGTCTGTGATTATATTTAACACTATTTTCCTTAATTCATAAATAGCAGCAAATAATAAAACCTTAGTAACTACAGCCAACACTGATGTTATAACAGGTTTTTGTCTCAACAACAGTTAAAATTCAATTAAAAATTATTAAAAATCATTTGCAGTACACTATCACAGATGATAAAAAATATTCACATCTAAAAAACTGGAACCAGAAAATCTTTGGCATTGTTGCTTCATTACCGAAGTTGGTGATTAGCTTTCTGACAGATCTATGTAGTGAAATTCAAACTTATAACAAACTATAAATCACATAAATCACAAACCAGAAAAGACAGTGAAAGTAGTAAAAAAATTTTAAAAAGGAAGCGCTGGCTTACAACTAATGAATAAATGGAAGTGTAGGCAAACAGAAGAAGCAAGCCTTTTTTTATCCGCTCTGCAAACACAACACTTAGCATCTAGACACTTCCTAAAAGTACCCAGCACCAAGGAGTCCTCTTAAGAGGCTTAGTCTCTATGGAAGGGAGTGTTAATGAATGAAATACTATTTAGTGGATGATACATAATAAAGCCTCTTGTCTGGCACTCTTCAAAGACCAACATCCTCTGACCCACTACTCCAAACTTCAGCTGAGAGATTTTTTGCATAAGCCCGCCGTATGAGAGGGCAACCAGACAAAACAGACACTTAAGTTGTCTATGTGCAAAGGAGGGAGGAAGGGAGAGAGAGAGAGAGAGAGAGAGAGAGAGAGAGAGAGAGAGAGAGAGAGAGAG
>OMLM01004124.1:3778-15337 GCA_900302695.1 Helostoma temminkii | reverse complement strand
GGGGGTGGGGTGGTGAATGTGGTCTGTTCCACTGTAGGTCACACTGTGTCTGAGAGCTAGACAGGCTTAGTGAATATAGACTCCTGTATTGCAGATTTAAACTATGTTAAACTATCCTAAATATGTTCCCATAGTTAGAATAGCTTGATTTTTATTCCATTTCTGAGTTTTCATTGTCCTACACACATTTACAATCTTGTAAATTCCAAATATGAAAGTATGTACTTGTCTAATATCGCGGTGGCTGAAGGTACTTTGCAAAATTATACTAAATATAAGGATTTCTCAGGTGTCATTAAGCAAACTGTCCAACTGAATTGCCTTGTTGTTGCGCTGAAATAATCTTTTCTCAACTGGCTTCCTTTGACTGACTTCTGTACTGGAGGGTTTTCTTATATCTTTGCATGATAAATCTTTACTGACAGACTCTAGATCATCCAATCTTTGAACAATCTTTGATCAATCTATTTTGGTTTTCAAAAACAACCAGCAAAATGCCTTTAGACTCAACTACCTTGCTGCAATCAAAACCCACATCTTTTGTCCAGATGTGTTGTTACTTTCCAAGGAAGCGCTGAGCCCTAAATTCACATGAAACCAAAGATTTCAGATTAGCAAACTCAACATGCCCAACATCAAATGGACCAACCAATTTAATACTCTTCCTCTCTTCATTTTCCTCCCTCCTTCCCCCACAATTCTCCACACTCTAGTAACTGTTCTCCGCTGTCTCGTAAAACCTTAGTGCCTTTAGAGAACTCTATAACAAGGCTTCACAAGCACTTTAAGATTATGGTGTTGTCTTTATGTGGAGAGAGGGAGCACACTTGGCCATGGCTGAAGCAGGAGTAGACGCTCAGACACTCAGGCACAAGTGGGAAATATTGTATTAACGCATATTGAAGCAGCTGTTAAGGTTATAGCAGCAGTTGTTTCTGCAAGGGACCAGAGAGTAGACGAAAAGGTCACACTCTAATCAAGCAAGGTTGTTGTGTAAAAATGTGTATCAGTGGCCAGCCAGCCAGACCATAAGAGCTGCCCAGCATGCTTAATCAAACAGTAATTACAAACAAAAGCAGGTCAGCATGGGCACTCTGGGGATCAGCTTTGGACAGTGGAGCTCTTTCACGCAGGTCTTTTTTTTTGGCACCGTTTCTACAATTCAGTCAATGTCACTTTAGGCAGGACTTTTTTTTCTGTGACCTTTAAATACAAGGAAAAATTTAAGTCAAGGCTGCAATAGGGCTGCAATAAATCACTTTATAATTGACAAATTCTCTGGTCAATACATTTTTTATACACATGAGACAGACAAAAGCAACAAACAGTAGGAGCAGGAACTAGGGAATATTTTGGAATTTTTTGCTTTAAAAAAACATATCAATTTTTTTCACAGTGGTGAATGCTACATTGACAGATGATTAATCTCCTAAAATGATATGGCAAATCTGTGTGCAAACATAGCCAGCAGCTAGGGAGTAACACTATCATTAACTGTGCCATTGTGTTCCCACCTACTCAATTTAAAGCCATTATTCACTCCCATTCTAGCTTGGATTTTAGTCTCCACTAAGCCCCTCAGGAAATATACATCACTTCAGCTGCTAAATGCTCCTGTACAATCACTACCCAGTCTCCAACTTTGTCTGTCTGTTGTCTGGTGCTGTACAGGTGTCATACAGTGGGTTTTAAGAGCTTTTAAGCTGAAAGCACCTGCCTGTCACTATAGAAAACAACACTAATCAAAGGTGTGAGAGTGAAAAAAAACAGGAAAGTTTCAGGCCAGAAAAACAGATAAATGAGCTGAAAGATGGTACAAAGCTTGAAAATGCAGAATCAGGTGAGTTTATCATTACCAGTGACACCTGTCACTTTGCACATGATTATCTGATCCACTGCTGAACGGGTACTCTTTATATTTCTGTCTGCAGCCGGCAGTAAAATTATTCCTAAATGTCAATATGAAATGGATTAGTTCATATTTTTGACCCACTGGAGATTTTTGTCCTTCATAGCCTAAATTTGTCTGTAATAGAGATGGCCAAACAAACTGTATAGACGCTACTTCCTGTAAAGTTTGCATTTTTTGGACAGATGAGAACCAAGGGCAAGGTAATGAGCTGCATGAAGATTCATTCAACATTCATCATTTGCCCACGCCGAAAATGCAACCTCATCTAAATAAGGTTATTCAGAAACGTTCGCTACACAACAAGCGCCATACCACTATTTCCTCGGGCTGCTCGAGAGAGACAGTGTGCGAACCCAGCATAACCTCACAGTGGATCGAGACCTTTATTTGATTGGTCTAACCAAAAGGCAATTCACTTATTGGCAGCCTGATGAATGACTAGCGTGGTGACATACGCTGAATGCCCAAAAGGGAGATTGCTCTCATTGCCCTCTTCCATGTGAGATGAAGGCCACTGTACTGTAAACAGCGGAGGGCCTCCCTCTTTGGCCTGTCTGCATTAGAGTACTTCCCGCCGCTGCCAGCAACAGCATGCCACAAAGAAACCTCTGTGGCCAACAACACTGAAGTGGCCACTGTCTTTCTCATAAGTCTCGGGGTGTCTCACAAACTTTTTTCCATGCAAGTTTCTTTTCTTTCACCCCCTCCCCATTTTTAGAGGCCCTTTTTTCCTCTCCTCTGCTGTTCCTCTCAGTGGCCCCTACTGAGAGGACAGAGACAGACACTCCGCCCAGCCAAAGGTTTGTCTGCCAGTATGGTCAGCTTGGGTCTGGGACAAAAGCGCACTGACGCTGCCCACACATAGCAACCCCCCTCCCAAAACAAGTTCACAACAGACTCGCACATTCTACCCAAACTTCTTTCTCAGTTATCGTCCATCTCCCTCGTCTTCTACTGACAAAGCATTCACTTCTTTGTTTTCTACAGTGGGTACAGGGCAAACATTGGAAATTTCGAATGTTGGACTATGTTTAGACTGTTTTAACACCCAAGACCCTGTCTGATAAAACTCACTGTTTTATTGAGGCTCTGTATTTTTGAAGATATGCCATTTACCTAAACCACACAAAGTGTAGTGCATGCTCACAGTTATTCATGAAAGAAAGCCACAGATGTCATTCATCCTGCAGTGTTGCTACATGCCCCCAAGTGATTTTGTTAAAGGTGGCTTTCTGTAGTTATTTTCTTAAACCTCATGTATACAATGAACTAAGAAATCCAGTTTCTACAATAACACCAAATGTAGTTTAATTTCCTGTGTAACCTGGTTTCTTTGGTGCACATACACATTCAAACAAAAGCAAATTTCAATTACTAAATAACAGGAAGTCAAAGCAACAAATGCATGCTGTCATCACGCTGTCACTAAGAAGCATACACAGCACAAACTACTACAATAATCAAGATGGAGAGAACAAATAATTAATGACAAAATAATTCTCTTGTGGGTAGGTTATCAAGAGGACTAGACAACTAAATGTCACATTCAACTAACAAATCTAAGTTGCTTCCTCTACAATGGCATACAGATGTAACTGATTTTAACTTAACAGTAATATACTTTGACTGTGGCTACGTCATAACTAATAGTCAGCCTTTTGACATGTGAATTTATCTGTTACACAACACTTTATAGCTCTTGATCGTATTAAGTATGACTTTTCACCTATGAACCTGGATAAGTTAAGATCTTTTTAAAGCAAGGCAGACCAAGGAACCTGGAAAAATACAAACAAAAGTCTGAAAACTCTTCTATATTTTCCTTCCTTGCTCCTATTAGCAAACGACTAATTCATTTTTTATTTTTACTCCTTGCGACACCATGTGAATGGTTTGTATGAAAGTATGAAAATTATCATAATCCTATCCTATATCCTTTCAATCACTTAATCTCAACCCAACTGAACAACTATGCGAAAATTTGGACAGACGCACAATCGATGTCAAGGCACACTGAGGCTGTTGTGGTGGAACATGATACCCATTCTTCCATAAAACATTCACACAGCAGAGTGACCAACTTCAAAACAAGACAATCTTTTTTGACATATTGCATATTTGCATTTTACTGGTCTGACACCAAAAAAAATCAAAATCAAAAATATCTTTGTGAAACTGGCCCAGTCATGTCAAAGGCAATGAAGCTAAGACACAAATTAACTTGTTCATGCCAAACACAAAACCATTAGAACTTCCACACTTTCAAAAGAGCAAACTAAATCACTGGTGGTAAATTACCACAGATATACAACATTTGCCATTTTCATCATATTGTTACAAAAGCCTACTGTCTCATTTTGGCAGCAGGTTAGGAGAGTTTTTAAACAAATCTTCCAAGGAAAGTAACCGGAAGACAGTAGATCAGACAATTTGTGCGTCACGTTGAACAGGGCGGGGTTCTTACCAATTTCTCATCAACCGTAATAAGTTGCGTGTCTTGTCCTGGTTTCTCTGCCAGCCTCGATACTGATGTGCCTGTAGACCTGTAAGCCATTAGACAGACATTACACACACAGCAACCACCCACCGAATACAGACAAGTATCAAATATGTAAATAACAGAGCAGCTTACAGACTATCTTAGAGGAAGTAGTGGATTGAGGATAAAATGAAAAGGAAGAGACAAGAAGGGAATCCCCCCCCCCCACCTATTAGTTCTGTCTGGTGAATTTCTGGCATACTCTTGCTCTCACCCTAATGACAGGACGTGCTTAATGTTGGCTGTGGTCAACTGTCAGGCGAGGGCTGTGTAGCACTTTGTAAATGTGCAGTCATCACAAAACAGCAATGCGCCATCACAGCACAGCCAAGGAAGAGGACATTTCACAAAAATCAGATAGTCTTACATCTATTTCTAAAGTATGAATTTCACACAAATATTTTCCTCTACCGACTGTAGTGATTTTCCAAATGAAATGCCAAAAATGTGTTGGTTTCAGCCTAAAAAATGAGAGCAGGTGTCTACATATGTGTAGTGTCATATGTTAGTATTATAAATTAAATGGTTAAAATAAAAGAATCCAGATGTGATAGAAGTGTAGACTTTCTGCTTTATTTTAAGAGGTTTCAATAAAATATGGAATCATGTTTAGGAATCACGGCCATTTTAAACTGAGTTCCTCCATTTTCATGGGCTCAATAGTATTTGGGCAATGTGACATAATTGTTAATATAAACATACCTTTACCACCTTTTGCCACCTTCAGTTGTTGCTTGTTTGTGGGTCTTTCTGTCTTCCATAACTCAAAAGCTGCTCTACTGGGTTAGGATCAGGTGACTGACTTGACCGTGGAAGAATGTTCAATATCTTTGCCTTCAAAAAGTCTTTACTTCTTTTGCAGTATGCTTAGGGTCATTATTCATCTGCACTGTGAAGCGCTGTCATCTCAGTTCTGTAGCGTTTGGCTGAATGTAAGCAGAGAGTATAGTCCTATATACCTGAGATTTCATCTTGCTTCTTCTGTCGGCAGTCACATCATCAATAAACACCAGTCAGCCTGTTCCACTGGCAGCCATACATGCCCATGCATAACACTGACTCCATCGCGTTTGACATATGATGTGGTTTGCTTTGGAGCATGAGCTGTTCCCTTCCTTCACCATTCTTTTCTCCTCTATTCAGTTAATCTTGGTTTTATGTTTTAAAAGAATCTGATTCCAGAACAGGGACTTGGCTTTTTAATCTGTTGTAAACCATCTATATTTACATTCATGCAGGTGTCTCTTGATTGTAGACTTCGACAATGTTACCTCTATCTTCTCCAGAGAATTCTTGACTAATTTTGATGTTGTGAAGGGGTTTTTCCTTCACTTGGGAAAGGATTCTGTGATCATCATCATTTTAGTCTTTTGGTCTTCCAGGCTTTTCAATATTGTTGAGCTCACCTGTGCTTCCTTTCTTTTTTAAGAATGTACCAAATTGTTAATTTGGCTTAAGGTTTTTGTATTGAAATCTCCTTGGATTTCATATTGGTAGTTCCAGCTACACTGGTCGGTTAACTTATTGTCAGTTAATAGCCCAAAATGGAAGTACTTTGTTTTAATTGGCTGGAATTTCTTAACAGTAAATGTTAAAACCTCATGAAATAAAGCTGAAAGTCTACACTTCAATCACATCTTGATTGTTATGTTTAAAATCTTTGTGGTGGTGTATGAGGCAAAACCATAAGAACTCTGTGACTATCCAAATACCTCCAGACCTAACTGTATGTACAACAGTTTATTTCTCATCGTACTGATCTGCCTAATGACATTATAACGAAACTCTGCTGTTCCATAGTTCGACTTTCTTAGCATACAAACTGTAAGCACTTTAATGTATCTATTTCTTAACAGTATACTTATCAGCTCAGAAACTTAATTGCTTTGTCAGTTGTTTTGACAACTGATTTTTCACTTGGACAGGACCAGGGATTTCTAGTTTAAGCAATGCATTCAAATCTGTCATCATTTTAATGACCTCATACAGTGCAGGATGAGGCCAACTGCTGGAAGGAAACCCATTATGTACTTTGTTTAAAGGGAACGTTGTCACATTGCTTCATTCAATTCAAATGGAAATTAAAACATCTACAGCTAACTGTGTAGGTATGAAATACTGTCAGGATTTGAGATACCTTCTCAACAGACAACAAACTAATTTTGGGTTTAAAAATATTGCACTATTTTTAATGTGACATAATATATTTTAAAGGAAGCATTTAAGATGGTTCAGACTCATTGACATACAATAAATATAGGTAACTGAAAAAAAAAATCACAAGCTAGGAAGGTAGATAATGTCATCTGTCAATTCCTGTGTGGCAGGCCACGTGGGTTATGAAAATGGTAATATGATAGTGAGGCAAGTAGGCAATAACTTATCATAACTGATCATCCAGTTTGTTAATTAATTGGGACTGGAAAAGACAGCATTGCTATCAGAGTAGACAGTATTTTATCATAGTATCAAATACAGGAAATGTCCCAGCTCCATGCAAAATCTCAGATAATACATTCTCCTTGTCCAAGACTATTAAAAGCAAAAACGCTTCACGTCACCAACCCAATTACCGCAACTGTTTTTGCGTGGCATAACTAATGACTAAGTGATTAATATCACTGTGCACATGGCTGCCACTAATGTTTGATACAATTACAAAAGATTATAGCAACAGAAAATGCAGTTATAGCTATCCAATGTTTGCTTGTTCCCATTAAAATATTTAGGGTTTTGGAAAATGGCTGTTTGAATCTTCCAACTTAGGGTCCAGGAAATGTGTGAGTGAGATTTTCTAGACTATCAACTAACTAATTTATAGACAAAATCACCTGCAGATGAACTCATAGTAAAAAAATACTGCAGAACAAGCAACGTTTCTTCCCCAGCATTGGGGTAGGGCAGAAAATGAACCAAAAGAAAAGAGGCAGTGCAGATATTAGCAAGTGCACAGAACCAACAAATATTCATGAAGCATTATTATGTGTGGAGTAGTGCAGGCTTTTGACAGAAAATAACATTAAGCCCATACTGCACACACAATATAATATAAATATGTTCTAAAACTAACTTAAACAAATAATGCTTAGCAGCTACTGCGAGTGTGTGAATGTGTTTTAGGTGCTAGATGTTAGCGTCCTCGCACCCACCAGTAAGGTCTCTTCGGCTAAATGTAAGATTAGCTGTTGGGTTGAAGTTAGCTGTGGTGAGCCAGACAGGCAGTGTCTTATCTCGCCGAACAATAGAAAGGGCATGCAGCACATGTTGTGTGGTGCAATCAGCGACGTTTAATTATGTCAGTCCTTAGTTAGACAGTTTTATAAAGACTAGCTAGACAATGCTTTAGCTAACTAATTAGCTAGCTAGCCGAGTGCTGCGAGGACACTCAACTCAAATCATTTAATAACCTACTGATTTTAAACACTAAATTCACAAGCGAGAACTTCATTAAGTGCATCAACTCACATACCGTGACATATAAAAAGCAAAAACTCTTAACACCGTTTATTTACTATAGCATTTACTTATTAGCTTACTATCACTTAAGCTAGCGTTACTAGCCAGTGACATTTGTAGCGTACGGCCTTCTAGGTTTGTCTTTTGTCCACTTGGAGTTAAATATTTCAAACAAAATGACTCACAGTAACACGATAGTACATTAAACTAATAAACAATTAATATGGAATTACCTGATAGGATTAAGGAGTATTTTAGAAGCTGCATTCTTCACAGATAAACGCCCCAAGCCGAGAAGTGACATTGAGGACGCCATGATTGTTGTCAACAATGACGTACGGGAACCGAGAAGGAACAAACAGTACGAGCAGGTGACGGAGACAGCTGGCAGAAAGGAGCGATGCCAGCAACTAAAATTATTTCACAGCCACGTATCACATGCAGAAAGGCATGTCCAGACATATCTAGCCTCTATTTGCTCTGCAAATCTTACACAGAATTTCAAAGAATATCACAGAATAAATCCTGATGGTGTTTAAAGGAAACACACCAACAAAATCAAGAGAATCTGTTTGACCACACAGTCTCAGAAGCTTAATTGTTTTTTTTATTCTTTTGTTTCTTTTCTGAGGTATAAGATTACCAATACTACTATTAAACTCATAGCTGGCTAACTTTGTTGTTGATATTCAAACTCATATTGTTATACCTGCTGAAACAGTACTGATAAATAAAGTATGAATAAATTATACCGTAGATAAATATATCTCATTTCAGAGGCATCACAATCCCCAACCCTGTACTGTATGTGCAAAATGTGATTTAAGTGCGTGCTGATGTGTTTAATTATGTTTTTCACAAATCAGTAATACAGTCAGATAAAGTATAAGGAAAAAACTTTTATTGTTTCACTCTTCATATCTGTACAAATACCATCAAACTTTGTATGTACATATGACATTTACATAAAAAATACAAAACTATATATTCATAACAGAATTTTGTATTTCTCTTGTGATGTTTAAAAATAAAAATGCATTCTGAGAAAAAAACAAAACAAAAAGAAACAAAGTGATTAAGTCTGATATTGTGTTGAGTACTGCAGTATGTTAGTCCTATATTTTAGCTCTGCAAGAGCAATATGGAGCTCATTGGCAAGAAGACAGCAGACAAATGTTAATGGCACATTGTTTCCAAAATAATCAAGTATTGTCCAAAATTTACATCTGCTCTAATGTGGTGAGACAAAGTAAAGGCTACTGAATAATAACTAAAGTTGCTGTCTCCGTGTGGAAACAAACCTAAAGATCTAAAACTGAACAACAACCAAATAACGAAATGAAAATAAATGGCTCTTTTTTTCTCTACCATTTCATCACTGCTGTGTTGCACCTTTTACAATGCTCTTTTGCAAAACCATTGAGAGAATCCCTTTGGTCAATTATGAATTGTAAACAAACCAGAAACACTTTCTGTACATAAAATGACTGATATATTTCCAATAAATAAACACACAGCCTAAACATGCATTTACGTATGTGTGACATAAACATCTGTGATAGAGATTTGACAGAAATAAGCAGATTTTTACAGCTCGGGGAATGCAATTTACAGCTTGTTGAGGACTTATACTTACATGGTAACATGACAAATAAATAACACTGCTTCTCTTTGGACAAATATATTTCTTCATGATAAAAAGAAAGTAAAAGGGACAACAACAAAAAGGAGGAAATGAGTGGTAACACAATATATCATGGTAGATAATAAGCCTGACATTGTAAATGTATAAATTATAAAACACAAAAAAGTATAAATAAACATCTAGCAGACTGAACTATATGTATACTTCCTTTTTCTTTAAAAAATAAATAAGCATACACATAATGTACAGTATGGGCATGATTCCTTGCCCTAGGACTGTTCCCCTAGTGATGGGAGCCTATCCATCCAGTATAGAAGATAAATGGACATAGGCCATGTAGTCTGAGTCCTCATCTTCCTCATCCTCCTCCTGGTCTTCTGTAATAGCTATATGGGAGAATATATGGTAGCTGTTGTATGAATATGGACCACAACAGCGAAGAATATCACTGAATGTTCCCCCAAAAAAGCCTACAGCAAAGCCACTGGCACACAGCCTTCCTTTTGTATCTTGTGTGTGAGTGAGAGAGAGAGACAGAGAACGACAGAGAGAGAGAGAAAGAGAGATAGACAGAGAGGAAGGATCTGTGTGACTTGGCATCAGCAATTACTGTGGCATCCCCCAATTATGCAACAACGTCCATTTACATAATTTAGCAAGTCAGAGCTGCAACAAGAGAAAGTCGTGGGACAATGAAAAGAAGGGATGGATGAGAGGTTGGGGGTGTGGGGGTTACAAGGTGGGTTAAAGGGGAATGCTGGGTGGCAGGTATGAGGGCACTGGGCTTGATGGTTCCAGTGGCTCGGGTCTGTTTTAGGCAGATTCCTGAAAGCAGACACACATAACACAGAAAAGTGTTCTCATGTTCTCAGATTTGCTAGTTTCTTTGCTCTGAAAATGATTTTAGTTTCTGTCACAAACATACAGGGAGGGAGGACTCTGCGTCACAGCCTGGCCTTAGCAAGCAGGTGAGAGATCATCCACACAGTTCTGAGGTATTTTCTTTTCTTTTTACAGAAGTGATTTACAATGAACATGTAAAAAAGGACACAAGCTAGAGCAAGAGTACAAAGAAAAAAAAAACAGACAGTCCCTCATCAATCCAAATGGATTTTTAAAATCGGATACATATTAGACAACACATCCACTGGAAACAGCACAAACCGTAGCTGATAAATGTTAACATTTGTCCTAATGATGCGGTGAGAAATAGGAGAGTATGATTCTATAAGCTTCTTATACTTATCCTGCACACCGTAAAGTATCACATTATATTTAGCTCATGAGGTGATCATAAAGTTGGTCCCTTGGATTCTGTTGCATACTTTAGACATATCACATTAAAGTACTCAGTCAGAAGAAAGAAACTAACAAAGAAACCTTCTTCTGCATAGCAACTTGGAATGTAATTTTGATATTTCCTTGAGGCTATTGTTCAATATAATGGCCGACCCGCCGATTTGTGAGCACACAAGGTCTACAGATAGATAGGCTACATGAATATCAGCATTAAAATCCAACATCATTATCGTTGAAATGGCACCAATGTTACAATCACCTTATGCACATCATCAAATATGAGTATTTTTAAAGGTATTCTGTCCGTGCTGACATGTTGGCAGTGTGGCGTATGTCACAAGAGGCAGTGCTTTTAGAATTGATTGATTAAAAGCAACAAAAAGAAAATAATAATAATAAAAAAAACACAAATACACCATTATCATGAAATTAGCAGTGTGACCATGGAATTTACAAGCTGTAAATATATGACCACTACCATAAAAATAACCTATTACTGATTAAAAACTGCATGAGATTTAAGGCAACCTGCTCCTGCAGGTCACTAGCATGATCGTAAGCTCAAACCTTTTAAATATCGGGATTGTTCCACTGCAAACACAATTTGCTTCTTTGTTGTTTGAGTTAGTTTAATGAAGTTAGCTTTTCCCAGACTCTTAGATAACTTCTGCTGATATAGAAATATGTTTTTTTCCATTCACCTTTCTG
>OMLM01004123.1:2134-14384 GCA_900302695.1 Helostoma temminkii | reverse complement strand
GTAATAACATCTGCTTTTGAGACTGTTTACCTACAGAGCACACCAGGAAGGACTTGTGATCAGCTCCTTCACCATCCAGCTCCATATACCTCACCTGTGTCTACATCTCCTCAGCCTGTACTTACCTGTTTCTCCATCTGCACATACCCTGCTGCGTGCAGAGGTGGGTAGAGTAGCCAAAAATTGGAGACAGTTGCCTCTGCTTTTCGTTAGACATACCTGTCATTCACTGTTGGCTAATCCACCTCTCTTGTGCACAGTGTTTGACCTGACAACCTGGAAGTACTCACCAGTTCACATGCTTCCTCCTGCATGCCCTCACTTGCTCAACATCTGCCTCCATTGTAATAATAAATCTTTTAACACTACCTCACGTTGTCAGCTCTAACTCATTGAGTCAGTTGCTGCCTGGTTTTTGACAATGAGGTTAGAAAAAGGTTCCAGAAAGTAAACATGGAAACAAAACTGCAATTTTGTGAGTTCAGAAATACGCACATATGTTGGCAGTTAAATTTGGGGGCGTAAGATGAGTGGGAAGATAGAAGGTCAGTACAGTGAATTTATTTACTTAGTTTCCACAATAATAGGCTCCTGGATTACCCAAACAAAGTAGGTGCTAGTAAATATATTTATTCATACTTTGTTGTTGACAGTAGTGGTTTTGAAATACCAAATCAAGGATAAGTCAATAAAAATGTGCAGAAAAAAATCCTATAATATTTGTTTTTGGGGTTGTTAATGTAACAACATTTCAAGTATAATTAGTCTGAGTAAGCCTGTTCACATGAAAATGTGGCATATTGCCCGGCATATAAAAACTGAAAGATACATGGCAGGAAATGTGAGTACTGTGAACTTACTGAGCTGGAGAAAAAATGTATTCTATACTATATTTTACATCACAGTTTGCAACAAACTGCTTTGTAGATGGATGAATAGATTGGCTTGGCAGGAGAAACATAAAAAATGTCACAATGTTCCCAGAAGATGAATTCCAGTAATTTGGTGATTCTAAAACTTTTTCATCCAATACAAATCAAGTTAAAAATTAACCCAAAATAATTAGGCCAGCACTTTAGTCAATGACAAGATACCTGCAAAGAGATAATATAATATTATTTATATTTGTACTATTACTGTTTGTTTAATTCACAAGGTGCCATCTAATCTTGATGCCCACAATCTTTTAAATGTTCTGTGTCAAGAGTCATTTCTTAATATTTTGTAATTATTTAGAATATTAGCAGCTTTTATAGCTGAAAACTGATGAAATCGATGCAAAGTCTGCCATACAGCCCTCTCAAAGGTGAAGCAAAAATACTAAGGTCAATGTATATTTCTGTAAGAAAATGGAATCCAATGCTATTTCATTTAAGTTAATTCATTATGTTCTTGAACATATAGTTTTATTTTACATGATGGAGTGCAACTTAGCTAATGAGTCATTAGCTTGCTGCTGTAGTGTTAGAGAGAATATGCATGATTTTACCAGTACCACACCTGGAGCAGACATGCCTTTTCATTTTCAGAAATGAAAGGTTGACAGCCAAAACAGATAATTATATTAACTAGGCCGTGGGCCCGTGTCAGTTTCCAGGAGTGGCCCTGAGGATAAACTGTTTAAGAATAAAGCAAAAATGTATGTCCTGATTAAAGTATGTGAGTAGATGTTTGCATGAGTGTGTGTGTGTGATCTTGCTCTACCTCTACAGTGCAGCAGGTACAGCTGAGCTGTCAAATGCTTTGTCATTGAAGAGAGTTCTTAAGAGTTCAAGTGAGCACCTTAGCATAGTTCAGTGTTTATAGCGAATGATCTGTCAATTATCAAGACCCAGAAAATTCTTTGTTTGCCCTCATGTCTCATTTAAAAGTCCTCAAATGCAGCGAATCTCTCTGTGCTCCCTGGGTATGACCCCTCAACAAGTAATTGGGGGACTAGTTAGCAACTCAGAAGCATGGGCAGAAAAATGTGGCTCTCTGGCATCAGCGGCGAGGCAACTAGTCCCACAGATTCCCACTCTCATTCAATTAATTATGACCTTGAGTAGGAGCAGAGCAACTGAAGACTGACTCATTCTTTTGTTTCCTTGTTACAGGGATATACAGTATGTTCAAGTTAATCTCACTCTGTGGACACACTGAAAACTACCCTCTCTTGTTTAAATAGAACTAGAAATGTGCTGATGGTGGTGAAGAGAATAAAAGTGTAGACTGACAGAACCGTTATAAACTCATTTTCTATTGTGTCTTCACTCTTCATTGTTATTTGCTCTGTTGGCTTGCAGTACATGCACTCCAAACTTAAACATCACATTGTGGTAGTAGTATGAAAAAAGTCAATCTGAATTCTACAATTGCTCAACTCATGAGATGCTTTTCCACATCTGCTTCTGTTATTCATTCATGATTAAAGGATGTTAAAGCATGAGACCCCTACAAGTACTTCAAATGCTGCTCATAGCACCATTTTGCATATGCATTATTAATATTTTAATCCTCTGAATAGTGTTAGATTGAATTTCTTAACTTCTCTTAACTTAGCATCACTTTACTTTACGTTGCCGCTGTAATGTTAGAGAGTGTCACATCGAAGACTACACAACAGCTGGAAAAATGACAATAATGTTATGCCTCTTCACAGTTTGGCAAGTGCTCACAGACCCAGCACATTTTTGCAAGTGCAGCATAAATGTGTCAAAAGAAAGAAATATGAGTCAAGTTCTGCCTTCAAAATATCTTGGTGTCCTTAATTAGCAGTGTCACTGTACATCAAAAATATACTGTATGTTCACAAAATGTCATGAATGATATAATCAAAGAGAAAAGACACCAGAATGCAGTGAGACAGTTGTGTCTCGCCCATGTGTGAGTTTTTTTAAACAGTGGTTTTCTATTGCAACATCAGCACAACTTAACTCTGTTTGGATCATTGAGATAATACTGTATGTTTAGGTGTTGAACATTTCAATGCAGCATGTTGATTTCTTTGTACTTTAATTTGTGAGAATGGAAATAGCAAAATGTTTTCTTTAGGCTTCTACATGATATATATTCCCTACTGGTAGTGAAAATTTGATCAGTAAAGGAAAAGTCTTCTTTCATTGTGAGAAATATCTTCTTCCATTTAGGAAATTCAGATGTCCCTGTGGTCATATTAAAGTAGAAGAATCACAAACTGAATGTAAGGTTTGGTGTAGTGCAGCTGCTATAATGCAAATCCCTTGTTGATCACATAATGCTCTGGGATTGTTTCCATAGTGAATAATTACAGAAGGGGTCATTATAAAACAGTGACTAGCTTGTTTGAACTTCACCAACCCTCATTCTTTCCCCACTCAGCCTTGCTGAGTTATATTGACTTTATTAAACAACATGGGGGACCTTTCTGTGACTATGAGTCACGATTATACTATTATTTTATACTTGTTCTCCTAAAATGTCCACCTATCAGGTGCTTATTATACTATTATAACAAGAAGGAACTGGTTACCTTGTTTCCAAATTACTTCCTACTTACCAACATCCTCAAACGTGGGAGAGCAGGTAGGAATGGACACTATCCTGAATGCTGTCCATGGTCTGAAGAAACAGCAAGCAGAGACAATGCTCATTATTAATTTGATATTTTCCACCATTTCAAAACAGTTAAAACAAACTGCAAATGCTCGAGGGTCATGGGCCAGATGCTAGGTCGACATCTTGTCAAGAAATGGGGAAAGTGTCCATGGTCATCTAACATTAGGAACAACAGTTAGAGTATATAAGGTGCATGAGGTAGAAGGATATACTTTTAATAATAAACAAATCACACACAAACACACACACACACACACACACACACACACACACACACACACACACACACACACACACACACACAGTATTACCCAGAATTGCTGTCATCTTTTCAATATTCTGCAATTCTGCTTATGTGGCATTGCAGATGACGGTGCACTGTAGTGGAAAACAAGCTTATTTTTTCACCTCTGTGCAGGACTTCAGACTCCAGGAAATAAAATGCTAATGTAGCATGATACATCTAATAACTGGATCTCATTGCATATATACAAAATGCAGTTGATTTATTTCCAAGTGTGAAGGCAAGATAAAAATATAAAAACATATTGTTATATTTGTACTGCAGTGTATCCCCAAATTCTCTATGATGGTTTTAAACTTGTAAAACATTGTGTGTAGAAACTGAGAGGGAAAACATTACCAGTTGCTTGGAAGTAAACCTTTTCTTTTCACTGGGATGGTGTAACAGTGAGTTTTGCACAGGCCCAAACTGATGATACCAAACCTCAGTCTCACTCTGATGACATTATTCTGAGAGGCTCTGCCAAGCTTTTGGCATCCAGCACGTAACAAGTAAGTTGTTTTACATTTCTGTATGTTTATTGAGTAAATAAACAAATTATCACTGATTAAAATTATTCCACACATAATCTTTAGGTTAATGCTCTATTTACTCAAATCTTTCTCGTATTTCATCATTACAGGAATGTGATAAGTAAAAATAACTTTATGATAAGGGTAAATGTGCAATTTCATTAAGAAGTTATAATAATAAAATGCTTAGTTAGTTATGATTACAGTTCTTGGAATATAAATTTAGAATAAATGTGTGTTTTACTGAATGAATATCATTAGTAACTCAGACATCATGAGTTATAAATACTTTAATTATAGCATGAATTAATATTTTGTTCCTGCATTAATACATGCATGAGATAATGTTTATTCTTTTGAAATTTATGTAGTACTACATTTATGATTTTTCATGCTTGATATGCACAAGTTCATAATAATTTATGTACCTTTACTAGAAGGTGTAAACATTGTTTTCTCATCTCTAAAGATGACTTTAAAGAGTGTGTCTTAAAGTATTTTCAGATTACAGCCATGAAATGTCTGAATATAGTTTAGCACAAGACCTTTGAAAAAATACATGAAATTTGCAGCAAAGCTTTATTGCTCTTACTAGCATTTTTTTTAGATTATATATTTATTTTGTCCTCATTTTAGCAATTTCTTTTGTTTGAATTTTAATTAATCTTACATAATAAAACCCCGTTCTCCTCTAGTAATAATCTGGTGCCATAACAGCCCAGTCAGTGATCTCTCATTGTGGGTATTCTTCTTCATTGCACCCTCCTGGCATATCATTGGCAGCTTCATTATATAAAAACGCATTCTGCTACAATATGTTGGGTTATTTAATGAAACTATTGTGGCCATAATGGCATGGGAGTGGAAAAAAATCCTCACAGGAACTTTGCTGATAAGTGCAGACATAAAAGTATTCACAGCAACTTGTTCATCTTCTCTCTACATGTTTGCAGCAGTTATTCTCCACACACAAAAATAAGCTATTCCTAAGACCTGGTTCTCTCAGGTTTATGGGCCAATAAACAGAAGAAAGAACAGGTAGTAAATGCCGCACACAGTCATGTTTGGATTACTTTACCTCAGTATTGTACATACTTCAGTATCTGAGTTTTATTCTGTGTTGTTGTTGTTCTTGTATTTGTAATTGGCCATTTGTAATTGGCCACTATGAGCCATGTTTGTCCTATTTTGTCAGATAATATGATAGATATTGTTACTTATAGTGAAAGTTTGTCTTTTAAAAATGTGTCAGCAACAGCACACATTTGTAAATGTATATATATATGTGTGTTTTAAAGAGACCAGATGAAGTAAATAAAACAGCGAGTGTGAACCATGAAGGAAAACAGTCACAGCACATTCTCACATTTGTAATTTAGCTTTGGTGTTTGAACTGCAAAATAAAAAAATGTCTACGAATTAAAATACTCTCAGCTTTGGATCTTTGTTTCTTTAATAGTCTATATACATCTATATACAGCTGTAGCATAACACTCCAAATTAATTAAACCAGGACATCAAATACAGATGTTACAATGTGTCAAAACGATACAGCCATAGTCAAATCCTATGGCGTTTAATGGATATACACAAGATTACCTTTTGCATCAGTATGTGATGCACATGGTTCAGCCTTCTTGGATTGGTTAAAAAAAGGGAGCCCTACTCAAAAATGTTTGTAAGTAAATATCTTGGCACTGCTTAAACCACTAATCTACATATTATATAGATTATAGATTATACATATTATAAATTATATTACATATAACAGTTTCATTTGAATTCTTAACATATTTTGGTATTGATTTAAAGGAATACTCCAGAATAACAATAATATTATATAATGGTATAATCAGTTGATAACCTGCTCTGTACCTCATCACCCACAGATATATGGGAATATTAAACTTTAAAGGTGATTGGATAAACGTATACTATAACCTAAAATATACCTTATTTATTTATTTTGTTTTCTTCACAGATGAATATTTGTCTTTCAGCACCGGTTCAGTTAATATCTATTTATAAATGTCGGGAAAAGTCTGATAAATGATTTATTTTACAGAAGTATAGTCCTTATTAGTCACTCGGAGCCTGAGATGAGCAGCACTCATATTTTACTAAAGAGAAATGCTGATAAATGCTGAGAGCAAAAATGTGGCCAGTTTCTGTAAGTACTCTGGAGAGTGACTCACACAATATGCATGCAAAACCCAAACACGGAGTGCACTGCTGACTAATGAGAAACAAATGAATTCATTGAGATAAATTGCTCATTAGTGTTTGCCATCGTAGTTTGTTGGGGATTTGAAAAGTTCAGTGCAATTTGTGTTTACAGAATAAATGGTTTCATCAGTCTAATTCTACCAGGAGGCGGTATTATTATTCCTCTGCTGTAAGGTAACGCTGACAGATACAGTCTATCACAAGTCCACCCTCCATCCTTGTTTATTACTGCACAGTTAAGAAGCCAAAAACAAGACTTGAGTGTCTTACGGCATTTATTTGAAGAAAATCTCTTTTATATAGAAACTGCTTTTTGTTTCTACATCCTTGCTGTCTATGGAGGAGGCAGAGCTAGTACACATCAAATCCCACATCTCTCAGAGGAAGCAGAGGCAGGTCACACTGCCTTTATAAACAGCAGGATGGATGACACAGGGAACTGGAACAGTGCAATTGTCTGTAACATCACAAGAGCCCCTCCCTATGGCACCTACTCAACTTCCAAGTGTGTGTCAAGCGGAGAAACCGACAGCTTGACAACACGGCTTTCATCTCATACCCCAAATCTCTCTGTAATCAGCTGCAAAGTTAACAAAAAGGACAATTGAGAGGCGGTATTGAAAATGTGAAGCCAACCTCTTAGATCAGGCTGTCTCTGTAGGTGCCCTGCTAGTTAAACATAGCCCAGCAGCCTCTCACATCCCCATTTAGACATGAATTTGTCACTTGGGAGGAGGTCGTCTCAGCGACAGTGACGAGCAAGCCCAGACGCCAGACATGCTGTCAGCACTCGTTAGGGTCAGCTCATTAGACAATGAAATAAATAAAATGGCAATGGAAAGTGCGAGAGAGAAGACACCTCTGTCGCCTCACGCTCTGAGGAAGAATCCAGTGAGAGAGATGGATTGTAACGATTGAGCTATGAACCTGCACGACACAGCTGCGTTTTCTGCAGTTAATGATTCTTTACAGAAAACGGATCAGAGCTGAAGCGTTTGTCATGTGTCACAGAGCCGTACAGCTGCTCCCCCACATACAGCAGCCCGCTCTGAGGCTGCTGCAGATCAGAAGATGCTGTGGTAGAGGGGAGCGGTGTAGAGATTTGGAAAGGGGGAGGCTTGGCCCCAGCTAAAGACACTGATACTGACTGATCATAGTGAGAAATGTGGTCGATTGGAGATGAGAGGACAGAAACATACGCTCAGAAGTGCTGTGAAGACAGACAGATCTTTAAAAGTTTGACATAGAGCCATCAGCTGCCACTCACTCAAAGCTGACAGATTGCTGATGTTTTTTGAGAGGGTGCACACGTACCCGGAGCATGCACCACGGCGCCACAACTTTATTTTCAACTTCAGTTCAACACTTAGGGAAAAATAAAAAGTTCTAATTTTTTGTAGAGAGGGCACAAAAAAAATCAAATGATTGTTTACTAGTTTCACTCCAACGGCCTTAGAAACATCTGTTGGATTTGCCTCCTTGGTCACTGGCAAAATATCAAATAGGAAGTGAATGAGAATGAGGGGAATAAATAAAGGCTGTGATTTGGGAACAAAATAAGGCACTTAAAGTGATGCAGAACAATGTATAGTACAGAATAACACATAAACAAAGCTCTTAACAGGTGATATATGAAGGGCTGATGACTTAACACTTAGTGGTTTGTCTCTAATGGCTATAATGGCTGTTTTTTCTACAAAAAAAACTAAACTAGAACTAAAACAACAATAAAAACAAACAACAACAAACATGGGTTTCATGTATGTTGAATACAATGAATTGAATTTAGTACAACTTTTCAGTGATTTATTTTTGACCTGATGGGAGCATTATAGTCTTGAAAAAAATCTATATTTCAGCTCTGTAAACATCCCAGACAGAGTTATTAATGTCTGGCTGTACCGAGTGTTGTGAATATACAACTTTCAATATGTCATTTTAGTTCTTAACGCTCTTAAGACTATTAGTCCACCATTTTCCAGCTGAAGAGTTTAACTGAGTGAAGGCAAGGTATATTAAATTCCATGCATTTGTTCATTCCCAGCTCACCATCCATCCTTCCACAGGCTAAAAGTCATGACAATATAAAAATTCTGTTGCTTCACTCTGGCATCTGTGCTGCCACACAGTAAACAAGCAGGTCTTCCTGCACTTGTTCACTTCTTTTAGAATAAAACATTTTATACGGATTCAAGTAAGAAGCAGAGTGAATAAATAAAACCTCTGTGCACACTGCTGGTGGTTAAACATGTAAAAATTGGAAATGTGCTGTTTTTTCAAATCCAAGTTGTTGCTGTTCCAATAAAGTACTTAGAGTAAAAGCAGCAGCTTGGATTGCTGGTTGGGTTTTGATGGACCTTTTGGACTTCTTGAATGCCAAATCCTTCATATGTCGGCAGCACTGAAACTATGGATATCTGGGCAGCAGTCAAACTGACATCTGTCTCAATATTTGCCCTGAACACAGGGTGCGTGTTTTTAAAACTTCACTATTTTGGCTACAGTTGAGCAAGCTGTCTGTACTCAATCTGAACCACTGTTTTATTTCAATAAAATATTAGAGCAGGGACTAGCTAATAGCCAGCTGGCATTTTCAGCTCATTTATTATGTCAAATCATCTGAAAAACCACTGATGGGGGTCTGACCCTCGCAGATAGCACATTATCCAGTAGCTGACTGTTGAACGTGAAACATCCCTATAACAAATCAGAGTCTCTCAATCATTTTTCTGTTTGATTAACACATTTTGCAGTTTCTTGTTTATTGTAATTTGACATTGACTAATACCTGAAGGGCTGTGTAGAGTGTGTTGGAGTGAAACAGATTGTGGGAGATCACAGCGGAGCAAAGAGCAGGAGAGGTGGGAAGACGAGAGTGGTTTGATATTGAGTCTATTGCTAGCTTAAGTTTGTTCGGTTATATTTCTAAGAAATGAATTAACTTTTACGTTTTATGAACATTTCAGCTGTGAGTTTAGAGAATCCACAGTTTCACTTCATCTCACAGGAGGGACTAAAAAGCTGGATATCTCTGCGTCTGCCGTGTCACTTTATTTTCCCCATCTTTAAGATGGGAGATAAACCAATAAAATTTCCGGAGTAGCAGAATGGCATCTTTACATTAATTATTTTGTTTGAGTCAAAACTCAAAAAATTTATGGTCATCTAAAATAAAGCCTAGCAATAAACTGCAGACTGTTGATAGATGGATAGATAGATGGATTGGGCAATACCAGCATAGAGACAGCTGTGTTGTCAGCAGTGTTCCCACTCCACCCTGCCTTTATTAATTCCTCCCAGCAGCCTCTATCAGCCACTCTCCTATTTCTCCTCAAGAGGGATGTCTGTCGATACTCCTTTCACCAAAGCCCCGATGAGAGGAAGGGAGAGGGAACAGTGATCTATTTCAGATATGGCCTGAAGCACAGGGTTTACTAACAAAAGAGATTTCATGCACTGTTAAAGCTATTGAGTGGCCAGTGGATTAGCTCACACTTCACATTAACCCTGAAACTTGACGACAAAGCCCCACTTAACAAATGCCCCACAACCTACGCCGTACCGGCCCACTTAGGCTCCGATAGCATCGGTGGTAATTGAGACACTTCAGAGGCGACAAACAGTGGCATTTAGGAGACACAGATGTTTAATGCAAGGTAATCCAAACACAGGCTAACGGTGACAGTGCTCCTTGATAGCAGGTGTGTGTCAGACGCATATGGCTGAGGTTACTGTCAGGACGTTAATTGGTCGAGGGATTTCTGCGGGTTCTTGAGTCTTACTGACAATAACTCAAAGACAGTTGTTACATTGTGACCATTTTTGATCACAGTTTTGAATCTATAGCTGTTTAACCAGGGGTTATAGATCCACTTAATTGGATTTTTCTGACTGAAGCAGGAGCTAATTATCTGGCCAAACTTTAAACACATCGGTGACAAGATACTCTTCCCCACGTAGACAGAAGGGAAAAGAAGAAAAGGCTATTTGCATTATTAATTTGACTGCTTTGTGACAAGACATTTCTTTCCAGATAATGAAGTGCATGTAGAGTGGAATGTAATGCTATTGGTGACATGTGATAAATAGTTTGCAGCTTGTTTTCAATGTGAGAAACTTAAATATAGTTTCCAAGAGCAGCACTTACAATAACAGAGAATATTTCTTACAGTGTTTTCAGGGCACATCATCATCCATCACCGCTATGTTACAATGAGGACTGACTGTGTAATTTGTTTGCTTTGTTTGCTGACAGCAGTTGTTTGCTGAATCTCATGTTTCTCTGGAAAAAATATAGCAGGGGGGAAAAAAAGACAGAGGAAAGAGGAAAACCTGAAACATTTTCAGAAACTTGACATTGCTTTCATCGCTTTCCCTCAGCCTTGTTTTGTCTTCCCTTTACTATTCAGTATGCGTTCACATAATGCAGTGTGATTCTGACAATGAATAAATGCAGTGTTATTTTTACTTTGGATTGTCATGTTGAATGTATTCACTGAAACTATTGCTTCTGAAAATGTGCTATTCACGCTGTCATGATTGAAAGGCTGTTTAACACAGAACTAGGGACTCCAAGCCTCATATGTGCAGGCGTTTGTGATCTAATTATTCATTATAATCTTATTCATTCAAATGATTTAAATTGTATTTTTTGCATTATTTAAATTATAAGAATTCTCTAGTTAATGTCAAAATCATCAGAGCAATTAACTAATCTACACATTTATTTTTTAACCCATTTTTAAACAACTGCTGATTCATGAAGGTACAATTCTGCTGAGAGAACTTTTAACCTGACATGGAAATAACAGAGAGCGTTCTTTAAGAAATATGAAATGTTTGTTCGTACAAAACTTTTGTTGTTCGCATAGTGCAGTGATACCTTATTGATGTTTATGGCATAATGGATTTGAAATGAGGCCTATGCCTCATGCCATTTGAAGTTTTAGTTTAAAAATTCTTTTTAAGAAAATTCCTACAAAAAATCAGTCAGATTCATGGCATGTTCTTAAACTGAAGATTTACTCCCTTATTGTTTTTTGTTGCTATTTATCATTTATCATGCCCCTCTAGTGCCAAAAAGGAAAGTTGGCAAGCATTAGATTCCAAAAAACAAAAACAAAATAATAATCTAAAATAACACAGTCACATATGATGTTATTGGTCATGCTGTATCTAGAGAACATCTCACAAACAGTAGTAAATAAAATAAAAAAATAAGTCTGACCTGAAAGTTGAAAAAAACCCCTCACATCTTGTGTAGAAACAGGCTTACCTAGTTATCCAAACTGAGCAGGTGTGCTGTCTAGTGGCAGGAGTGGGTCAAGACATACATACAAAATAATAAAAAACAAATAGTGAAAATAGTTGTATAGTTAAAATATTAACTATCAAAGTACTATTCATTTTAATAACTTCTATATATAAATCCTATAATATTATTTATTTTAAGAATGAAGAAAAATGCCGTAAACAACTTATATTGCACAAACATATCAACACTAAATTGTGATTAAGTGTGGTCCTGGTTGTGTGTAGAGAAACACTGGTGAATGTCAGAGTCTTTGTAAAAACTGTTAGAAAAAAAATTTTTTGTAAAATTGTGTATGTTCTGTTTTTTGTCCAAAAAACA
>OMLM01004122.1:22251-34809 GCA_900302695.1 Helostoma temminkii | reverse complement strand
TTGTAAAAGAAGAAAAATCCAAAACCACCCCCTGAAAAATAAAACTTTATTCCTACCATTTTGAAACAGTCCTGTCATCTTTGTAACAAAATAACTGTTGTGTCTTTATTTACATGTAGAGAAGGTATGGAAGAGTCAAAGTTAGATGGCAGCATCTAACTACTCTAATAAGAAATGAATTACATGTTTGTCTATAATTTTATTTCTAATCTCCTGAGACAATCTCCTGGTCCGTATTCAGTGTGGTACACCCCAAGTGACTACTTTTCACCCTTTAAATAAGCAGATTGACTGATTACAAGTTTGAAGACACCTGTGATGCTAATTACAGGACAAACTTACCTATTGTCTGTGGTATGTACTGTAAACAGTAATCGTCGTTGTCTCAGACTCATGAAGTGCCTCCCTCAGTTGATTAACAATCATCAGACAAGTCAGTTTTGCTAACTTTACAACCACAGAGTAATGTGGAGTGAAGAAAATTGATGATGTTTATCCTGCTTGTTTCCCTTCAGTCGTCAGTAATAACATGCTAGTCATGTTTGCTCCCGTCAGTGGGTGTGTCACTAGAGCACATACCTGTCTTGCTTTTTGCTGGACTTCGCCAGACCTTGAACCACAGCCATCTCATCAGTAAAAGACGTCAGAGTCATTGCGACTGACCACTGGACTGACTATCTAGAGTGGAAGTCTTAATTTCTTATAATTTTACCTAGGAAGAAGCCAGAAATCACAAGCATGGAGCACCAGGTCTGCTCATAAAAACACAGTAATCAGTGAAGGAGGGAACCATTACTTAAAAAAGGTAACTAATCCCATGTGTTAATAGAATTAACCTAAATACAACCAGTCTGAGTTTAAAAGTCTTATACAATCTGACATTTCCAAGCCTTTCCGCCCTAATTTAATATACATACAGAACATGCTGGTATGTGGAATTCGTGTTGTAAAAAACATTCAAGCACACTCCCATCTACTGTATACATTGCTCCAAATGCCAATAAAAGAAACTTGATCCTATTCTCATTATCTCAAAGCCAGAAACAAACAAACAAAAAATTGGCGTATGAGAGAGAAAGTTCTCTCTGACATTGTATCCAGTGGTAGTTATAATAATAAGTTTCATGAAACAGTCAATTAATTAATTATAGGACAAATTTGTCTCACACAGTGTGTATCTCATCCAAATTATCACAGTATGGTCTTATCACAATCATTATCTAATCTAGGAAGTTGACACTGGTATCAAAAATGTGAGCAAATGACCATTTACATGTAACCAGTGTGTTTCTTTCACAAAAAACAGGATCAGGTGGTCTGTACAAGACAGTGTAAACCTCCAAGCACGTGACCCACTTTAAACTCCTTAAAAGATCGTAAGTCGACTTGGAGTTGAGGTTATTTTGTTAATTCGTATTTTTCTTGACCTACAGACAACTAAGTCTAAGCAATAAGTCTTTGCAGGAAATAATCACTTTTGTAATATTTTAAAAAGTAACTGACATGTCAACAATTTTAATTACTAACACATGACAACAAGCAAAGAGAATGCAGCACTACTGGTAAATAGAGATGGTTGAACTGAAACTTCCCAGAAAGTTTTTACTGGAAAGGTTTTGGCTATTGGCTGAACCCCCTTCTGATGTTCATTGTTATAATTTTTAAGAGGTGCTGTAAGAGTATGCCAAACAAACATGACTTGACACGAGTATTTGCTTGCTCACAATACCTGTTAGACTTCATGGCTTTCAAGTCATAAGGATCACACCTGATGTCACTGTGACAGGGAGGTTCATTTGCTGGATTAGCATTTGAAAAAAACTCAGATTAGTCACTAGACCTGTTTCTACTGGTTTCACTCTATACATCTCTTGCATATAGGATGGTAGATGAAGAGACTAGTCAGTTTTGCTTAATAAGCCACTGAGTAATGAGTGGGAGTGGAAAACAACTATGACGTTTATCCTGTCACTTTCCCTTCAGTCATCACTGCTGAAATAAAATGCCAGTCCTGTTTGCTTTCTGTCAGTGGTTGTGTCATTAGAGCACACACCTGTCGTGCTATTTTATCAGACCTCGCCAGATCTTGAACCACAGTGATCTCATCAGTCAAAGAGGATCCATTGCGACTGACCACAAGACTGGCTATCTGGAGTACATCTAGAGTGGAAGTCTTAATTTCTTAATTTTACTTAGGAAGAAGCCAGAAATAACCAGCATGGAGCAGGTCTGCTTATAAAAACACAGTATTCAGTGAATGAGGGAGCCTTCACTTAAAGAAGGTAAGTTAACTGCTGAGTCTGTTATACTGTTATATATATAAAAGGTTGGTGTTATTACTATACAGACTTTTAACAGTTCATAGCTGGATTAAGAATAAATATAATAATTGATTAACTTTATTTCTTTTAAATGAATTCACGTTGAGGGTATTCTTGTATGTCATGGAACATGTTGATGAGATTTTGTTGTAAACTTTCAAAAATAGATGTGTTCTTTCACTGTGCTTTATTATATAATGAAGCCTCCTTTGCATGTACACACTAACTCTTTGTTTGTGAATTTGCAGCTCAATGGCGCGGCGTTGCTGTTGCTACCGCTGTTGCTGTTTCTGTCGCTGGCGCTGGCGTAATGTGCTCATCTGTGCGTGCAGTCCATGCATCTGCATGGCCCTGCTGTTTGTCTATGTTAGTGTTGTGATTTGTATAAGGATAAATATGTCTGCAACAGGAACTGTTTTCCCAACAAGTGCCCTGGAAATACATTTTGTGGCCCCAGGAACTTTAAGGAACCAAAGCTTTGCACCTCTGCCTACAAGTTTCTGGGAGCTAGAGCCACATGGGGATGCTTTTTGGAATCATCTCCAGCTGCCCATCGACCGCTACTTCAGCCCTATAATGCGCCTTAATAGCAGAAAGGAACACTTTGGCAGTAGTAGGCGTTATGAGTCCCTACTGAGACGAACTTTCTCTAAAGCCACCGACCTGAACAAAATAAGGACAAACTTTGAAAAACTACCGCGTCAGATTCAAGACTTTGTGAGCTACATGAATAAGAGGGACTACCCAACCCTCATCCAGCCAGATGGGGTATGTGGAGCAGGGGCAAAAAATGAGAAAGAGCCTCCTCTGCTTCTTTTAGCCATCAAGACAACAGAGCTGAACTTTAACAACAGACAGGCCATTCGTGAGACTTGGGGCCAGGCAGGATGGGTCGCAGGACAGAAGGGGAACAACAGTGGAGGATACGTCCGCAGGGTGTTCCTGC
Source organism: Helostoma temminkii (assembly GCA_900302695.1). Classification (NCBI taxonomy): domain Eukaryota; kingdom Metazoa; phylum Chordata; class Actinopteri; order Anabantiformes; family Helostomatidae; genus Helostoma; species Helostoma temminkii. The sequence goes on along the minus strand of OMLM01004122.1, from coordinate 31,542 downwards.
TAGGCAAAGAAAACCCTGAGAATCAGGGTGTGGATTCATCCAAGTTACTGGATTTAGAGAGTAAACATTATGGAGACATTCTGCAGTGGGATTTCAAGGACACATTTTTCAACCTCACCTTGAAGGATGTGCTCTTCTGGAGCTGGTTCTCACGCTTCTGTGGCCTGACTCACTTTGTCTTTAAAGGAGACGACGATGTCTTTGTCAACACCCCAAAAATGATAACTTATCTCCAGGACGAGCTAAAAAAGCCCCAAGCTCGCGACACCATGAAGAACTTCATGGTTGGAGAAGTCATAGGTGCAGCAATACCCAGCCGAGTCAACAACTCCAAGTACTTTATCCCAGAGAGCTTCTACAAGGGTCTGTATCCTGCATATGCAGGTGGGGGTGGAGTGGTGTACTCAGGCATTTTGACCAGACGCCTACATAATATTTCTAAAAGGGTTTACCTGTACCCTATTGATGATGTTTACGTTGGGATGTGCATGGTTCGACTAAACGCCTTCCCAGTCCACCACCCTGCCTTCCTTACGTTTGACTTTCCTGAAAAGGAAGAAAAGGAGCTGTGTTCATACCACACAATTCTGCTGGTCCACAAACGAAGCCCCAGCCAGGTGGTTCAGCTGTGGGCCGACATTAAAAACACACATGCACAGTGCTGGAATGTGACTCTAAGAGTTCAAGAGGACACCAAACTCGTAAGCCCGGCCCCAGAGATTTAAAAAGTTTTTCTACTGAAGAATATTTTGCCATAACCTGAAGGTGACAGTGTTAACCAGGGTCTAAATTTATTTATTTAACACATCATGTTGTGGAGTTGTATTTCATTACACTAAACAATGTGAAAACCTTGTGTCCATTAAACATCCAGAACAATATTCAAATTTTAAAGAATATTTTGTTCCCTCTACTACATTACAACCACAATTATGGAATCTGTATCACAATTGTACTGTTTTACAAATTCTAATCAATCTCCCAGAAACACCATGTGTACTGTTATGTTATGTTATGTTATGTTATGTTATGTTATGTTATGTTATAACAACAAGTGTCATCATTAATAGAAAATATCAGGACTTTTAAAGGAAAACTTCTGATAAATGTGAAATTAATATGTACAGCATGATCATGCATGTACAGAAGCTTGTTAAAGTATTAAATATAGATTTTGATGATATGAACTTTTTTCATGGAAAAAAATCTCATCGGGTAAAGGCATTGCATTGGGCTTTCTTGTCAACAATGCCTCTATCAGAGTTTGTATTATTTCTCATTTATAATGTTTTTTTAAAACTAAAACTAATTATTATATTGATGTGGTTTTGGTTATACAGGGCAATGTTTTTATTTTGTGTGAAATGTGATGTTATGTCTTTTTTAATGATCATGTTGTTTGTGGTGTTTTTAAATACATCGAAATGCATAAAGGAGCTCAGATAACATGAAAATGTATTCCAGTGTCTTGGAGCATTTTGTATCTCAATAATGTGAGTTACACAGCAATGTTTAGCTTAAGTAAGCTAACACTAGCTCCATAGCTCATGGTCATACTTAAAAAACTAAAGCTGTAGCGGCAAACATTGAATTAACTTTTCATGTGTGAGAAGAATGTTTACCTCAAATGTTTCCTGTCTTGTTTTAGAGGCTAGTTTGTCCACAAACACTAAATGCTTTAAAGGTAGGTTATAATATAATTATTCTATTGATATACATAAATGTATGTACAGCAACTGTATGTATAACACATATATCAAAATATCAAATGTGTTGTAACCACTATTAAAATATTTTCAAGTTGCTGTTGCTGAGCCAGTTTTGCTGTGTTGAAACCAGTCAGCTGCCAGTGTTGTTCGAAGGCTCTGCTCCAGTTAGACTTGTTACAAAAAACAACCTGCCAATGATCCTGTAGGATACATAAACAAGTTAGAAAATGCATTTTTGTATGTTTTGTATATATGTATGTGTATGTCTTGATTCCTTGATATTGAAACATCTTTTCAATACTCCCCTTTAAATAATCTCTATGTTTGCTGTGTCTAATTAAAGACCAGCAGCTAATCTCTAATGGATGGCAAAGATATTTGAAGAAATTACTTAAAAAGCTGTTTTTAATCAACTTATGTATTTAATTGTAACTGACTCACAAATAGGTTTTTTAGGCATACCATAGTACAGAGTGTGTTTTACTCGGTGGAGATCTCAGGAGCTGCATTAAATTGGGTTAGAGATTGAGAATTTTGAAAATAGATTATTTTGCTTTCTTAGGAAACCATTCACCATCTAAACTGACTGGTAGTGTACCACAGGGGTCAACCTCAGGGCCTCTACTTTTGAATTTATATACAGTTGAACCCAAATCATTATTCCCTTTCAGGAAATGAAACATACAATCATTAACTCTATGGAAATAACCTTAACAAATAGTTATGTATATTTTAATTGCTAAAAGCAAAACAAATTTTGATTAGGATAATTTGCTGATGCACTGAATTGAAACAAGAAAACTAAAAATGACAAGCAAAAATTGTTACCCTGTAACCAAAAAATGAGCAAATATACTTTCTGACAAGTATATAGATACACCCAGCATGCATTTCAGCAGTTATAAACAAACAGCTATTAAGGTTATAAATTAATAATTTGTCACAAATGGTTATGTGACATGGTGTTTTGCCTTTTAAAGAGACTAAGTATGGTCATTAATTTATTGTTTCATTACAAACTTAAAACTGTTATTAAGGAGGGTGAGCAGTCAGTAGGAGCTGCCTCTCAGTAACTTTAAACTTAAAGTATTACTTCCACAGTTACACAGCTGCATCAACATGCTAGAAAGTCATACTGCATTAACAATTAATCAGAAGTGTACTTCAATCAAATGAGAAGGGGGATAAAGTAAAGTACTTTAAGATAATATTTTGATCATCTAGAAAGTATACTGTTATTATATAAGAAGTAAACTAAAAGGTTATTTGTAGTATACGTCAAGTGTACTTCTATAAAATAAAAAGTGGGTCATTTTTTTTTATTAAAGAAGTAAAATAGTATACTTGCAATTATACTAGAAGTACACAGACATAAGTATACTTAATATACTTAAAGTATACTGAAGTATACTTAATAAAATAAACTTTAAATATACTTCTTTTTTGTAAGGGAGAGTCAAGAGTTATAGTAGAGTTATAGTGTTTCTGGTTCACAATGGACAATGACTTCTTATTGTTGTTCCTATCTATGTTGGCACATGTCTCTTAGGGGATTTCAGCCCTTTCGTTCACAGCAAATTTTTCCAGCTCATTCTAATGTTTTGGTTTTTCATTGTGGAAGTTAACCTTGAGCTCCTATAAAAATAAAAACAGGCACTGACTGTTATTTATCCATTACACCTTAGGTAGTATTGTAGAACTAGTTCTGCTGGAACTAGGTAGAAGAAGGTATAACCTGCTAAGTCAGTTTACATAAGATATTCTAATGCCTCGGGCACTTAAACATAAAACAGAGTGTGTGAACTAGTTCATGTTGATAAACACGCAATTGAGTTTTGATAAATTCCTAAGGAAATAACTTCTTTTTTTTCTGCTTTTCAAAATTTCAAATCAATCTATGGAAGCACTTCTCCATAACATTCTATGAAATGAAATAGGAAAAAGTGAAGAGAGAATATTTGAATGAATAATAACACATTACCTTATGCTGCATTATGTGCAACAAATATAGTAATGGAAAAGGGTCAGTGTTATTGGAAATTGTAAGGACATTTACTAAAATGTGTATTTGAATGTGTATTAAAAAGCAGTTCTAGTATTAAGTATTAACTATTTTTACCAATTGAAAAAAAACTAATGTCATCTATAGATACAGTAGTGGTGTAGTAGTTCACAGTACTTGTGAACAATGTCTCTATCAGAGTCTATATGCTTATTTACAGTTTTTTTTAATGTAACATTTATACTGCATGTCATTATTATTTTAATGTGGTTTTGACTATGCAGTGTAATGTTATTGCTGATTCATTCAATGCAACATTTTGTTGTTGTTGTTAGTCTGGATTATTCAGAAACTGGTGTTAACACTCAACCGGAGCACAAACACGCCCTCATCGAGTTAGCCCCGCTTCAGCACACATTGCCAGCTCAACTGAACTCCATGGTGAAAGAATGGAAAGAATACAGGTCACAAGTTAACCACCCCAATTCAGCAATGTGCTGTGAATCACGAGGGCTGTGGCTTATTTCCATTCTCACTTATCTTTTGTATGTAGATATAGCTAGCTTTTATGGCTATAATTTCAGTAAAATTTGATGTGATCTTTTTTTTAAAGATTATGTTGTTTGCAGGGCATTTTAATATACACTGAATGCATTGAGTATATTATACAACATTTAGCTTAAGTTAGCCAACACTAGCTCCATAGCTTGTAATCATACTTGCACAACTACACCTGTAGCAGCAAAACTTCTTGTGTGGTTATGAATTCAACTTTTCATTTGTGAGAAGAATTTTCTCCTCAAAAGTTTCCAGTCTTGCTTTAGAGGCCAGTTTTTCGACAAGCAATATGTGCTTAAAAACTGAGTATAAATACTTCTATTTATCTACATAAACGTATGTACAGTATCTGTATGTATAACATATACACTGCTCAAAAAAAATAAAGGGAACTCTTAAAGAACACATCCTAGATCTCGATGAATGAAATCATTCATTCATTACATTGTGCAATGAATTGAGAACAAAATAACATTAGAATGATCAATGGAAATCAAAATCATTATCCCATGGACATCTGGATTCAGAATCATACTCAAAATAAAAGTGTCAGATGATCAGTGTTGCTTCCTAACTGGACAGGTTGATATCCCAGAGTGTGATGGACTTGGACTTACATTGGAATGATTGTGTGTTCCATTTATGTTTTTGAGCAGTGTATACAAACACATCAACTGTGTTTAATTTTAGCCACTACTATAAAATGAGTTAAAGTTCACTGAGGCTGAGCCAGTTTTGCTGTGTTGAAATGTTTGCATTCTGAGCTGACATTCATCAGTCAGCTCCCCATGTTGTTTGAAGGCTCCACTTTAGTTAGACTTGTTACAGGAAACAATCTGATCTACATGTAGGTAATTCTGCCTTAGTGACTCTTTCCCAGAAACACAATAAAAGTCTGAAAGGTAAAAGACTGTCAGGCATTTTACATTGGGCAAAGACACAAATATTAAAGAACTGTGCGATCATCCCCACAAAGCTGTCAGTCATACAGAACAGACAGAGTTTAAGGTTTTAAAAGATTGTGTCACACAGAAGGAAAACACAACAACAAATACCTTTTTAAAAAGCAAATGGCTATTTTTCTGGGAAACTCCACCTGCCCAGTACATTCTTTTAATACCGAGCATGAACAGCGCTTCCTTCCACAGACCACAGTGACAAGTTATGTCATCATTATGTTTCACTTTTCCAGTTAATGCTTTAATTTCCTCATTCTGAGTGCAGTGTATCTGTGTGCATTAATTACAATGTTATATACACATTTATTAATTATGTTAAAAAGACCTAATCTTGGGAGTTTAAAGCTAAAGTCAGAATCCTCAGCAGAGATGAGCTGACAGTAATTCTGTTTTCCTAAACCATCAACTACAGATACATTATGTTTACATAATAACAAATTCAAAAGCAGGTGTAGCAGATAGTAGTAGAACATAGTACATAAAGATCCCTGTCTCACTGCCCACTGAAACTACAACTGAGCAATTACTGGCTTACAAACATTTCACACTACTTTTAGAGTTTTAAGAACATGGCAGCATTATTTCGAGCTTTTAAACATACAAAATGTCTCTAAAAAAATAAAAATAAAAATAAAAACAGGGACTGACTGTTATTGGTCCATTACACCTTGGGATTTTGGCAAGCAGTATTGCAGAATTAGTTCCACTAAGTATAAGTATAACCTGCTACGTCAGTTTACAGGATGTTCTAATGCTTCAGGCATTTATACATAAGCTGGAGTGTGTGAACCAGTTTATTTTTTTAATCCGCACTATATTGAACAATTATTTATTTAAGTCTTTGAATGTGAATTTAAAAAAAGATGTTCCAGACCAAATATTGAATTCTCCAAAATGAAGACACCAAAGGGTTAATATCAAGGCCAAGCAGTGAAAGACACAGGTTAAGAATGAATCGATTGGCAAAACATTCAATACAGAAAGCAAGATTGTAAAAAAAAATCATCATCAGTTCAATCAGCATTAATTAGTAATTATAATTATAAATTATAATTAATAATAATCCAGTTGGGCAAATCGTCCTTCACAGGACCAGCTACACAAGAAAAGGTGTTACACCGGCCAATAAATCTATAAAAACACTACATGATTCTAAATCTTTGAGTTGTGCATGTTTTTGTAGATTTCTGATTTTGTCTTGTGTGGGAGTCTGACTGAATATTTCTGCTCACATTAACATTACTGTATTGCTTGGGTATACATATAATTACAAGGTGGATCCACTAGAGGTCAGTATCTGAACATGCTTAGGTAGGTGCTAAGATTTTTTTAACAAAAAAAATCACAGCAGAGAGTAGAAATGTATCGCACAGATTTTCATCCAGACGTGGAAAGTTTCAGTCAAGTTTCAATATTACAGCTGTTTTAAATCAATTTCACAAGTTCCATCAGTGAACTCGTCTGTTTAACGTGTCCAACAGGCTGCCAGACAAGAACTGCAGCAGCTGGTGCATGAGGACAGTGATTTCAAATGGTTGCATCAGTCAGTAATAATGGAAGCACAGTAGGGCACACTGTCACATGATTCCCACGACTCAATTGTCCAGGTCCTCAGTGTTCTCCCCTATGAGCCAATTTCTGTCCTTCCCTCTTTGTCCTCACTTTCTTCCTCGCTGTCGTCTTCCTCCTCCTCCTCCTCCTCCTCTTCATCACTCTCACTATACTGGTAGTTGGAGCGATTGGTGTTCACAAAGAGGTCGCTCTCATCGTCTTCAGAATCGCTGACTTCCTCCTCCTCCTCTCTCTCTTCTGTCCCCTCTTCCGTTTTCTGCTGTTTGTCTGTCTTGTCCTCCATAAATCCCTCCGGCCTGGAAGACATGAAGACATCGTCACAGATAACTCTTCTTACACATAAAACCATGCATGTTGTGTTTCTACGTGTCTTTGTGTGTGTGTGTGTGTGTTCACTCACCACAGCTTTTCTTTGTGCAGGTACTGAATGTGATGTTTATAGAGAATAAAGCTGATCTCTGCCTTCACCTTCTCTCCTTCCTCAATAGGATCCACAATCACATAATCACCTTGAAGATCAGAAAACAACAAAACTAATTTGTTCCCTCTCATTTAAAATTTTCAAAAGTATAGTGTAGGGTGTACACTGGCATGCACATCAGTCTAGTTGTTGATTTTACTGGTAATATTCCTGTTCTACAGGAACTGTTTTACCTGTCACATCAATTTGATCAGTTTTACTTGTCTTCCCAGCTTTAATAGCAGAGTATCTAACCTTTTTGTTTTATGCACCAAGTTTAAAAAGAATGTGAAATATTTTTTTAATTGACTCCTTTCTCTACTTCCCTGCCTGCATGTTTGGGGTCACTGTCATGCTGCAGATTAAACTGAGGACCGATCAGATTATCTGATGGACAAATATCTGAAGTAGCTAAAATCTCTTCAGCCACTACTAACCAATAAATCATTGTGCAAGTGACTGATATTGGACCTTTTTGTTAATATCTTATCATTTGCAATACCCCTGAAAAAGCTGTAAATAGTGCAGTCTACACTGATATTATTTTCGACAGTAACTATCATCTTAGGCTCTGGTTTATTTCACTAATATCAAGGATTTGACCAGCAGATGTCGCCATTTCTGACAGTGTCAAATGCTACAAGACACTAAACCACTTTCAGCACAACAGATACTGATTCAGTGGTTCAGAAAACTTCAGTTTCTCCACCACCAGGAGAGAGAGAGAGAGCACTTCTACATCATCACACCACAATCCTTTAACATCAGCCACTTAATATTGTGTCTATCCATCGCACTGCATCACTTACCTCTTTTGATCCAGATGTTCTTGCGGAACTTGGTGGGCATGCTGACCAGGAAGGTCTCACCCTGAGCCGTGGCAGCTTCATGAAGGTTGTTACCACGGCTACCGATAACCTGGAGGTGCACACAGTACGGACGGAAAGTCAGGACAATGTCCTGTTTGCTGCTGAATGTCACAGTGCAGTTCAGACACAGCTCACCTTCACAATCTGCTGTTTTTCTGTGGGGGTGATAAAGTCTCCAAGAACCTCCTTGACAACATGTTTGCGTTTAGTGGCCTGCGACATTATAAACGGTGAACTTCAGTTTCCTTCGCCAGCTGGGAAAACAAGAAAACGGGGTTAATACCCTAAAACAATAAAAACTGACTGTTAATGCGAAGGCTAAGCTAGCTATGCCAAAAGAGTCAGTTACCAGTCACCACCTTTTATTAAACTACATGCTAACATCTGCCACCTTTTATCTAACTAACTTCTCAGTTAATGTTGGATAAACAACGACACTTTGCATGTTCTCGTCATACTTTTCTTGTCTAGATAAAAATGCTGACAAATAGTTATTAGTTTTTACAATTAGCATAGCTAGTTAGTGGGCTAGTGTTAGCAGACTACGCTCACAAAACGTATCCCCATGCTCTTTTACTCAAACGGTACATAACTAACTGCTAACTACCTTGAAAAGAAAGGGAAAATTTGCTTTAGCAAAGCAGAATTTGTTTCCGAGTAGGCCGATAGCAACCAAAACTCTCTGGAACAGACGTGTAGAGATGTTTGATCAGTAAATGTGAACCACATGCGTTCGTGTTTTCTGACAACTGTGGAAAGTGTTACTCTTCCGGTTTCAATGGTCCATCCCTTTCACAATAAAAGTCTCTTATTTTTTAACTAATGGCTGAAATGCTCCTCCCGTGAAAGCTCACAGTGGCACCTTTCAAAATAATGAGTGTATTACTTTTATCGCGTCCACATTAAACGATATTTATTATTAGACTATATTACTAACTCATAACTATGTAGAACAGGATTTTGTTCTCTAATCCAACACAGGCTTCACAGGCTACTCTTTCCGTGGAAGTGCATTTGCATTGTGGGAAATAGAGTTTTGCTGTTGCTCATTTTGAGTTACATTCAAGATCGCTAGTGGTTAGAAAACCTCTCCCTTATACATGCTACACAAAGTATCACTGGTATAGAAGCTTTTTTGATGCCAGTTGTCAAACATTTTGGC